>JAKSYS010000304.1:0-69388 GCA_022925895.1 Fragilaria crotonensis
AATACTGCTATTTTCTGGGCAACCCTTCAGGGCAGTTGGACGTGGTTCGCGACATTTTGAAACGAGAAAGTGGATGTGCTTCCACAAGAATAACGCTGGATCTACCGTTCTTGATATTGCTCGCAAATGTGAGCTGTTTGATATCGCTAGTCTTTTGGAAGAACACGTCATGCAGTCTTCGCGTCGTCTCGAATATCGTGCGTCGATGCGGCAAGATAGAAAAAGGAAGCGGCCCTGTGACGACATTTCTGCATTCGAAGGAAAGCCGTTCTGTGGAGGGAGTTCGAGGGATGAAGAGGTTGACACCGACTGAACATTATGTGGGAGCCGTCGACTGAAAGGCTATGATGGAAACGTCAGGAAATAATGTATCTGTAACATCTTTGTAGATTTAGGAGTGTGCATGATGTAGGTTTGCATTCAGGAAAGGAAATTGCGGGATGGTAGAACGCATGATGATTCATTATACCGATCGATTCACCTAGACATGCCGATTGTTTGTCATTCTCATGAATCGGTTGCCAATGAAAATGATAATGGACGAGTGCATCCTAATTTATGCCCAACGTGCATCGCGGATATCCAGTAAAGCTTTCCTTGTTCACACCTTTGTGGCGTAAGTGTTATTCAGGTGCTCATTCCTTTTGTCAGCCTGTCGCATTGGTATCTTCGAGACAATAGATGACACACCAACAAATCCTTAATCGCTGTACTAGGGCTGCATTAAGCGGGATGTTTGTTCGTTTCCTCTCGCTTAGTATATGCGCCCTGTGTTTAATGCGCATCATGCTGTATGAGCATCCTGGCAAGTATGTACATCTTATGAACTTAGCATAGTAGTAGCTGGGTACACAATTAAACTGGAAACAGGAGATTGTTCAGAAATTCGCTTCAACCGATTGTTAAAAAAACCAACATCTATTTTACGTTGCTGCCGCTTCTCCTGGGATCCGAAGGTCCGATTGTAGTTAGTTATGCTAATGCATTGACTGCTGTATTGTTACGGGTACACAATGTCAACGAAGTACTTGACCAACGAAACCGGTTCCGTGTCCTCATCGTGCCATGACATGACGGGTCGAGGGTTGTGCAATTGCTCTTTTTTTTGTTAAGCAGTTTGGGCTTCATGGTTCGTTTCGAAAAACTACCCGCTTGCTATTTCATATTCACGCTTTGACATCGAGATCTGCAACAAATCTTTTGTCGAGTTCATCCAAAGTTGGAAGTGATAGAATCGCTGCAATATCCTTCGCAGAAACTTGTTGTTTTGTCAATTTCAAATGGGTGGTATCATCACCAGTCTACCAACGACAGAAAAAGTAAAGAAAGCCACCAAAAAAGGACAGAGCAACTCATGAATTTGGTACCATGGGCAGGAGATGATTCATACTGACTGCTGCAACCACACGCACACCACAGACACGGATGCCAATATGTTTAGCGTTGTGGAGGATAAAAGTCCAGGATGAAGTTATCACGGTAGGGCGGCGGGTTCGACATTGTTTCAACCTGAAGTTTTCCAGCTCTAGTTCCTGCTGCCATCCCACAGAAACTTTAGGATCCTCAAAGACCGCGGTGGCCGTTGCTTTTGTCAGTGAGCACAGGTTGGACTCGGAATTGGTTGATGTTACAACTGTAACGAATGATCAAGTCATTGCCTGGAGCGGTTGCTTCCGTAATCAGTAGTCCAGTAGTCCTTTACGCTCCCCTTGTCACATCACTCGGTAAAGAACATGAGAAGAGATCGTGGAGGTTGACCTGATGGTAATTAGAATTCACTCTGAGTATAATGATTGCCAACTACCGGTACAGCAACGCAATCTTTTTGAGAGCATGATAACGAATTGCGGGGTTGCTTTCATCGTGCACGGACTTCGACCCATCCAAAACAAATAACCGACACTTACCGCCATAATTCATAAGGCGTAGTACTCCAGTACTCGATTACCCTAATGGTTTTTAGTGGCGTTTGAATATATACTGGGAATGCACATATCCTACTCCTTTTTAAATTTGGAGTGTGTGTGTGTGTGTGTTGGGTGCTATGTATGTTACGTGTAGCTAAGCTAAACTAGGGATGTGTGTATGAATGGGCCGGTACAACAGTGCCGTAGGCATCGCGTAGCGGTGCGCCAGTGCTATACATCCGAAAGTCTTGAATCCGGGGCGTGCGCCATGGGGATGCGTCGTTCGGCAGCGGGAGCGGCGGCAGGGGCAAAGGGGCACGTCAGTTACATGCGGTAGAGGCCGAGGCCCGCGCCGCAGTCCCAGATCGGGGAGGGGGTACGGCGCATCGGGTTGCGATCGGCGCGTAGGCAGCGGCTCGCGGAGCGAACCAGGGCGATCGCGAGGCGCGGATCGTACGAAGCCACACACTTCGGAGTACGATCGCCTCCATTTGGAAGCAAGGCTGGAGGCTAGCCGCCGCGAAGCGGCGGTAGCCTCCACCCTGCATCCCATCCACCGAAAACACAAGGAGTGAAGGTACGGCGTCGCGCAATGCAGAGGCGCCGTATTGCCTTCTTCTCCGCCTCGTGTCGCTGGAGGACCTTCGCCGGAGCGGTGTTGCGATTCGAGGGGCATCCGTGTCGGTGACTCGGACATCAAAGATCGCGGTGGTGCCTCGGGTCCAGAAGCCGTGGACAGCGATGTCGCCTCGGAGTTCTGGGGTGGGCTCGGTGCGGTTGGCGCCCGCCGCCTGCACGTCCTGACTCGTTTGGATGAGGGTCGTCAGAGACTGTGGAGGGTGTGCGCCTGTCCGCAAAGCTGTCCCCACGTCGCCACGAGGTCGTTGTGGCGGTGGAGGATCAGCCCTCCCTGCGACAGGACATGGCGTGCTCCGTCGTGAAGCGTTCGCCACATCCGTCGCATCGGAGTGGGAGAGATGTTGGCGTCAGGCCGAAGCGGAGGCGGACGCCGTCTCGGAATTCTTCGTCCGAGAGGTCGGAGCCGTTGAGCAGGCTCGGCAGGGTGGAGAGCCAGGCGCCTGTCGCCGCCGACCTTACGATGCGTCGCTTCTCCAGTGGACGCGAGCTCGCAAGGATCGCGTCCAAGCGGCTCGCTTGGACGCGAGACCGGCTCGCCTTCGCCGCGAGGCGACCTCGGGAAGCGTCACGTCGGTGCTCCGTAGCACAGAGCCTGTCGCCCGTCACCAAGGACCCCTGGAGGAGGGTCGTGCTCTCCTTCGACGCCGCGAAACAGAAGTCGCCTGTGGTCGTCGGGTCTGGGATGCCCAGGCCTCCCAGTCGCGTCGGGAGAGCAAGGAGGGGGCGAAGTTTGGCAACCTCCTCAACCGTTGTGGCGAGGAGGGCCGGCAGGAAGACAGTCGCGATGGCAGCCTCCAGCGGTGCGAAGGCTGGCGCGATGTCTGGCGTCACGCGCTGGAGGTACTGCCACTCCGCCTGGGTGACTGCGACAGACCGGCGTAGGCGGTCTGTGGGTACCTCCTCGCTGCCGCCGCGGGCAGTGGACACCCTCGATCCATTGCTGGACCTGAGGGTCCACCCATGCCGCCTCGGCGGCGCCCGATCCCAGAAGCCACCGGTAGCGGTGTCCCTCCTCGTGTCGGAAGTTGAACTCCGCGAGGGCTGCGAGGGCAGGTGGCGGGGTCGCGAGCGGACGATGAGGATCGACTTGTCCGGCTCGGGAAGTATCCCGGCGCGGCCCAAGTTCGAGAAGGAGGCGCTGAGCCTCAGCGATGCCGTCGACGGGGCCTGCCATGGCCGCGTCGTCCGCGTACCATGGTTGGGCGACCGTGGGGACTCGCGCTCGAAGCGTCTCGGCGAGCGGCGACAGCGCGAGTCCGTAGAGCACCATGGAGAGGGGGTCGCCTTGCGTGACCCCCTCTCGCGAGAGGATGATCTCGCAATCTCCTCCGCGCCGTCGCATGAGGAGTTGGGCGGAGTGCCGGTAGCAGTTGAAACTGAACCGTGCCCCGTTGGCCCACGTGTGACGCACGGTCCATAGCATGGCCTTGCGGCCGAGCTCGTTGAAGCCGTTGGTCGCGTCGACCAAGAGGACGGCCGAGGCTTCAGCCGAGGAGATGCCCACGTCGGCTGCGATGGCCTCGAAGGCCTCGTCCAGTGTCATTTCTGCGAGGGGGACGGAGGGTGGCGCAGCCATCGGTGGCTCGGGAGCCTGCGTGAGGGGGTCAGCGTCGGCTTGCGGGTCTGGTGGCGGTGCAGGAATCAACGAGGGGTCAGCGAAGACGTCACGCACGGCGTGTACGGCGCCTTCGATGCCTGCCTGGAGGCCGGCACACAGGTTGTAGTTGCCGCATGCGGCGGTTGCCTGAGCCAATTGCCTTCAGCAGGCATTTGGCCCACAGGCGACGGTACACTTCGCCGATGCCGACCGGGCGAGTGCCTGGTTGCTTGTCAAGGGCGACCAGGCGATTCGCCATCACTGCCCGATAGGCTGCCCAAGGCGGCGAGGTGTTGGCGAGCCAGTTGGTCCAGGCCGCCATCTCCTCTCGCAGCGCTGGACTCTCGTCCGAAACGGAGAAGCCAGTTGGCGAGGTCGACGGCGTCGGTGCCGCGGGGCCGGCGGCACCTGAGCCGTGAGGCGATCGCCTCCACGTCGTCCTGTGTAGTGCACAGGGACGGGGCAGGGAGATCGGGATAGGGCTCGAAAGCCCCATCCGTATCGCCCACAGAAGTCGGGTCGCGGAGGGCAGGGTGCTTCTCTTGAAGCACCTGCCAGACCGGTCGACCTGCCTTCGAGCAGAGGTCGTCTGGCTGGCGGACGCCGCCACCGGAGCGGTCGGTGAGTGTCCGCACGGCAGAGCGAAGTCTGCCGGAGAGGACGCGTGCGTTGAAGGAACGCGCCTGCGCCTCTTCGTCGGGTGGACGGGAGGAGGGTTGTCGAGACTGGACTTCCCCCTCAGCGTCGTCGACCAAGGCCTTGTAGTGGCCTTGGTCCCACAAGTCCATTCGTTGCGCGAGGCGCGAGCGAATGTCCTTGACCGACGAACTCCTGGTGTCGTCTGCAGCACTGTTGCGACAAACACCAGGGTCGTTCCGAGTTCCATCGGCGTTCGCGGACGCCGCGGAATTCGGAGGTGAGGATGGTTAGGAATCGCCTCCCCACTTCCAGCAGGGGCCTGGTAGCGTGTGGTGGCGATTTGTGCCATCCGCCTCCATCGGCGCTGCCAGAGCGCGTCATCGGAGAAGCCGCCATGGAGATGCGTCCCGTCGTTGTCGTGGACGTGATCTCCAAAGGCGGAATCAGAAGGCGATCGCCGCGGTTACGAAGTAGCCGGGCAGATCGGCCCCACGTCCGGCGTTACTGCCGGTCCGGGGCCGCCTCTGGATCGTCCCGTGCAGTGGCGTTGGCCCTATTGGCCGCTGCCACTGTCACGGGGGACAAGCAGGAATCGGGTCCTCGCCAGCGTTGGCGGCCGTCTCTGTATCCGTCGGGGCGGGCAAGGAGGGTCGTCATTGTCGTCGTCAGGCGTCGGAGCGGGGCCCGATCCAGTGGCTCGGGGTCATGCCGACGTCACCGTCGACGTCAGTCGTTGCGGTTTGTTGTCGGGTTGTTGGGGAAGGCGCTGGGGGATCTCGGTCGCGGTCGGAACGGCAGCTGGAGGGCGGATTCGATTGCTGGGGTGGGCTCTGTGGTCGCAGTTGCGCGGGACTGGTGAAGAAGCATCGGAGGGTCGCTGTCGTCGGCGGCGGCAGCGGCGCTCGCTTGTTCTGGCAGTTGTTGAAGCAGCTGCACGAAGTGCAGCGCTTGTTCGCAACTCGGCAGGGACAAGCTTGTGAGCGAGCTGTCGGCCGTGCCAGGGCACAGGTCGATGATCTCGAGCAGTCGCAGCAGCGCTGGAGGACTTGTCGCTGGCGACGCAACGGTGGTTCGCGAGTGGAACCATCGTCGTCGTTTTGTAGCGACTCATCACTCGCCAGCAGCTGTCGACGGACAGAGGACGGACGCTCGCGTGCTGTACCGGAGGGTACGAGCGCGCTACGCGTCGAGGAGTTTTGAATTTCCTGGCGCGCGGTTGGCAACATGAGGCGACGATGACCGACACCGTCGATCACCGCCGTTACAGCTCTGTTCGCTGTCGTTCCTCGGGCGTTGCCCCTCGCGGCACCATTCACACTCATGACACTACACAAGGCTCTCGTCGGCTTGACTTGACGACAACTCCGATGTGGTGTGTGTGTGTGTGTGTGTATGTATGTGTGTGTATGTGTGTGTGTGTATGTGTGTGACGTGATATGTGTGCTGTGTGTATGTATGTATACGTGGACTGAGCTATGCTATGTATGATGATGTGTGATGAATGGGTCGGTACGACAGTGCCGTAGGCATCATGCGGTGCGCCAGTGCTATACATCCGAAAATCCAGAATCCGGGGCGTGCACCGTGAAAATGCGTCGTTCGGCAGCGGGAGCGGGGCAAGGGCGAAGGGCACATCAGTTACATGCGATAGAGGCCGAGGCCCGCTCCGCAGTCCCAGATCGGGGAGGGTTCGGCGCATCGGGTTGCGATCGGCGCGGAGGCAGCGGCTCGCGGAGCGAACCAGGGCGATCGCGAGGCGGGATCGTACGAAGCCACACACTTCGGAATACGATCGCCTCCATTTGGAAGCAAGGCTGGAGGCTAGCCGCCAAGCGCGGTGGCCTCCACGCCTTGCATGCCGTCCACTGAGAAGACGAGGAGTGAAGGTACGGCGTCGCGCAATGCAGAGGCGCCGTATTTGGCTTTCTTCTCCTTCTCGTGACGCAGGACCTTCGCCGGGCGGTGTTGCGATTCGAGGGGCATCCGTGTCGGTGACGCGGACATCAAAGATCGCCGTTGTGCCGCGGGTCCAGAATCCGTGGACAGCGATGTCGCCGCGGAGTTCTGGGGTGGGCTCGGTTCGGTTGGCGCCCGCCGCCTGCGCGTCCTGACTCGTTTGGATGAGGGGCTCGTCAGAGACTGTGGAGGGGGTGTGCGCCTGGCCGCATAGCTGCCCCCATGTCGCCACGAGGTCGTTGTGGCGGTGGAGGATCAGCCCCCCTTTGCGACAGGACATGGCGTGCTCCGTCGTGAAGCGTTCGCCGCATCCGTCGCATCGGGGTGGGAGGGAGGTGGGTGTCAGGCCTAGACGAAGGCGGACCCCATCGCGGAACTCCTCGGCCGAGAGGTCGGAGCCGTTGAGGAGGCTCGGCCGGGTGGAGAGCCACGCGCCGGTCGCCGCCGACCGGATGATGCGCCGCTTCTCCATCGGTCGCGAGCCGTCGAGGATCGCGGCTAGCCGGCCCTCGGTGGCGTGGCGCTGGTGCGCCTTCGCTGCGAGGCGACCGGTGGAGGCGTCGCGCCTGTGCGCTGCAGCACAGAGGGGGGCGCCCTCCACCAGGGAGCAGTGAAGGAGGTTCGTGCTCGCTGTCGAGGCAGCGTAGCAGAACGCCCCCGTCGTCGTCGGGTCTGGGATGCCCAATCCTCCCAGTCGCGTGGGGAGGGCGAGGAGGGGGCGGAGTTTGGCGACCTCCTCGACCGACGCGTCAAGGAGGGCCGGCAAGAAGACGGTCGCGATGGCAGCCTCCAGCGGTGCGAAGGCTGGCGCGATGTCTGGCGTCACGCGCTGGAGGTACTGCCACTCCGATTGGAGTGACTGCGACAGGCCAGCGTAGGCGGTCTGCGGGTACCTCCTCGCCGCCGCCGCGAGGCAGTGGACACCCTCGATCCATTGCTGGACCTGGGGGTCCACCCATGCCGCCTCGGCGGCGCCCGATCCCACGAAGCCGCCCAGGTAGCGGTGCCCTTCCTCGTGGCGGAAGTTGAATTCCGCGAGGGATTCAAGGGCGGTGGGCGGGGTGGCGAGCGGGACGATGAGGATCGACTTGTCCGGCTCGGGGAAGTATCCCCTGCGCGGACCGAGCTCGAGAAGGAGGCGCTGTGCTTCGGCGATGCCGTCGACTGGGCCTGCCATGGCCGCGTCGTCCGCGTACCATGGCTGGACGATCGTGGGGACTCGCGCTCGAATGGTCGGCGAGCGGCGTCAGCGCGAGGCCGTACAGCACCATAGAGAGGGGTCACCCTGCGTGACCCCCTCGCGCGAGAGGATGATCTCGCAGTCGTCGCCGCGCCGACGCAGGAGGAGTTGGGCCGAGTGCCGGTAGCAGTTGAAACTGAACCGGGCACCGTTGGCCCAGCGATGCCGCACGGTCCAGAGCATGGCCTTGCGGCCGAGCTCGTTGAAGCCGTTGGTCGCGTCGACCAGGAGGACGGCCGAGGCTTCAGCCGAGGAGAGGCCCACGTCGTCGGCGATGGCCGCGAAGGCCTCGTCCAGCGTCATGTCGGCGAGGGGATGGGAGGCGGCGCGGCCGGCGGATCTCGGACGCTTGCGTTAGGGGGGCGTCGGCGTCCTGCGGGTCTGGTGGCGGTGCAGGAATCAACGAGGGGTCAGCGAAGACGTCACGCACGGCGTGTACGGCGCCTTCGATGCCTGCCTGGAGGCCGGCACACAGGTTGTAGTTGCCGCATGCGGCGGTTGCCTGCGAGCCAATTGCCTTCAGCAGGCATTTGGCCCACAGGCGACGGTACACTTCACCGATGCCGACTGGGCGAGTGCCCGGTTGCTTGTCGAGTGCAACCAGGCGATTCGCCATCACGGCGCGGTAGGCCGCCCAAGGCGGAGGTGTTGGCGAGCCAGTTGGTCCAGGCCGCCATCTCCTCACGCAGCGCTTCGGACTCGCGTCCGAAGCGAGTAGCCAGTTGGCCAGGTCGACGGCATCGGTGCCGCCGGTCCGGCGGCGCCGGCGAGCCGTGGGAGATCGCCTCCACGTCGTCCTGTGTGACACACAGGGATGGGGGAGGAGATCGGGTAGGGCTCGAAGGCCCCATCCTCCTCTCCAACAGAGGTCGGGTCGCGGAGGGCCGGGTGCTTCTCTTGAAGCACCTGCCACACGGGGCGGCCTGACTTCGTGCAGAGGTCATCAGGTTGGCGGACGCCACCGCCGGAGCGGTTGGTGAGCGTTCGCACGGCGGAACGAAGTCGGCCGGAGAGGACGCGTGCGTTGAAGGAGCGAGCGCGCGCCTCTTCGTCGGGCGGACGGGAGGAGGGTTGTCGGGAAAGGACTTCCCCCTCGGCGTCGTCGACCAAGGCCTTGAAGTGGCCTTGGTCCCACAAGTCCATTCGTTGCGCGAGGCGCGAACGAATGTCCTTGGCGCGACGAACCCCTTGTGTCGTCTGCAACACTGTTGCAACGAACACCAGGGGGCGTTCCGAGTTCCAGCGGCGTTCGCGTACGCCTCGGAACTCGGAGGTGAGGATGGCAATGAAACGCCGCCCCACTCTACCAGCGGGGCCTGGTAGCGTGTGGTGGCGATCTGTGCCATCCTCTTCCATCGGCGCTGCCATAGCGCGTCATCGGAGAAGTCGCCATGGAGATGCGTCCCAGCGTTGTCGTGGACGTGGTCTCCATAGGCGGCATCCAGAAGGCGATCTGCCGCGGTTACGAAGTAGCCGGGCAGATCGGCCCCCGCGTCCGGCGTTACTGCCGGTCCGGGGGCCGCCTCTGGATCTTCCCGTGCAGTGGCGTTGGCCCTATTGGCCGCTGCCACTGTCACGGGGGGACAAGCAGGAATCGGGTCCTCGCCAGCGTTGGCGGCCGTCTCTGTATCCGTCGGGGCGGGCAAGGAGGGGTCGTCGTTGTCGTCGTCGGGCGTCGGAGCGGGGGTCCGATCCAGTGGCTCCGGGGTCATGCCGACGTCACCGTCGACGTCGATCGTCGATGCGGATGGTTGTCGGGATGTCGGGGAAAGCGCTGGGGGGATCTCGGTCGCGGTCGGAACGGCAGCTGGAGGGGCGGATTCGATTGCTGGGGTGGGCTCTGTGGTCGCAGTTGCGCCGGGGCTGGTGAAGAAGCATCGGAGGGTCGCTGTCGTCGGCGGCGGCAGCGGCGCTCGCTTGTTCTGGCAGTTGTTGAAGCAGCTGCACGAAGTGCAGCGCCTGTTCGCAACTCGACAGGGACAAGCCTGGGAGCGAGCTGTCGGCCGTGACAGAGCACAGGTCGACGATCTGGAGCAGTCGCAACAGCGCTGAAGGACTTGTCGCTGTCGACGCAACGGCGGTTCGCGAGTGGAACCATCGTCTGCATCGACGTGCGAGTCGTCATTCAACGGCTGCGGACGGACAGAGGACGGACGCTCGCGCGTTGTACCGTGGGGTACGAGCGCGCTACGCGTCGAGGAGTTTTGAATTTCCTGGCGCGCGGTTGGCAACATGAGGCGACGATGACCGACACCGTCGATCACCGCCGTTACAGCTCTGTTCGCTGTCGTTCCTCGGGCGTTGCCCCTCGCGGCACCATTCACACTCATGACACTACACAAAGGCTCTCTCGTCGGCTTGACTTGACGACAACTCCAATGTGGTGTGTGTGTGTGTGTGTGTGTGTGTGTGTGTGTGTGTGTGTGTACGGAGTATGACCACTCTGGGGTACTGTTGTACTGTTACGTGGATTACATGTACTACAGGTCTACAGTACATAAATCGACGGTAATTTATGTTGGAACGACAGTGTCCTACGTTACTGAAGTAAAATACTATACGGATTCAAAGTTACTGGACGGAATACTCATTGAATTTGCTGCATGTTGCTTTGCAAATGCTATGAATACACTGTAAAACACCAGAATGTATCGTACATACTCCGATCAGTTGTGAGGAACCCACTCTAGGGTATTCATTAGATATCATGCGAGAGCGTTCAGCGCACTTTAGGAAACTCATGCCAGACGTCGATCCAGTATCATATGTATCGACTGTGATTGTTCTCCGCGTTGATGTAATAGTCGATAATTGCTACATGCTACATTCTCTTGGTTGACAGTTGGCTTTGGAGCACATCTCTTCACCCGCAAGTCGGAATTGTGTCTTGTCCTTAATGAATAATGACATTGACGACGCATGAAGCACCAGAGGAAGGTGGTGGAACGAGACACATGAGTTTAAACGAGATGAATGAACGTTTGTTCCAGAGCATCAAGGAAGGCAACATGGATCAAGTTCGTGACCTTTTGCAAAACGGCGTCGATGTGAATACAAGATTCCATGTACATGATGAAACTTGGGAGATTCAGACAGGCGAGGATTTCAATGAAGTTACCACGCTTATGCTGGCAAGCTGGTTTGGACATTCGGAGCTGGTTCGAGAGTTGTTGAAGCACGAGAATATTGATGTGAATGCCAGAGACGAACGTGGTTGCACCGCCCTCATCGCGGTGAGCATTCATGGTCAAGCAGATGTAGTTGGCGTGTTGTTGTTGCACAATACTGTGGATGCGAATGCCAAAGCGAAACGCGGTTTCACATCTCTCATGGGGGCGAGCTTTGTTGGCCATGTGGCGGTGGTACGCGAGTTGTTGAAGCATAACAAGGTGGACGTTAATGTCCTAGATAATGGAGGCCGCACAGCGCTTCTCTGGGCGAGCTATAGGGGTCACTGGGAGATTGTTCGCGAGTTCTTCAAACACCATGGAGTTGACGTCAATGTCGAAAGTGCACACGGCAACACTCCCCTTTTCTGGGCAACCATTCGGGGGCAGGTGGATTTGATTCACGACATGTTGGAACACGAGGAAGTGGATGTGAATCACAAGAATAAAGCTGGTTCTACAGTTCTTGACATTGCTCGCAAGTGTGAGCTGTTTGATATCGCTAGTCTCTTGGAAAAGCATGTCAGAGAGTCTTCGCTTTGACTCGAAATATCATGCGTGGGTGTGGCAATTTAGATTCAAGATTCAAATGAAGGCTTACTGTGAAGAAGTTTACAGTGAGGGCTCAACGTTATGTGGGAGCCATTTCCTCATGGGCTTCGAGAAATTGATAGACCCCCCTCAATGTCCAGCTGTTCTCGCGAAGCGTAGCGTACTAGCAGCCCTCCTACCTACGTCAGATGCTGAATCGATGTTGTCGAGCACACCATCATTGCTCCGAGTACCTACTGAGTTCGCATACTCTCAAATGAATTGAATAGCTTACGACTAGAGTTGCCGCTCCGACTTCTTTATATCACCGCTTTATTCGGACATCACGCGATTCATGAGTATCCTCAGATCGTTCTCCGTGTGATATAGGAATGCTCACTGCCGAAGGCAATGCGTCATCGTTACTTCAGCTCCTTCGCCGTTTTCAAATCCAAGCCCTTGTACTTGTCGTAGCCGCAATGGCTTCTGGGTTTTCCTTACCATATGGGTATCAGCAATCTTCCCCCATCTTCTCAATATGCACTTCGAAAAGTTCCATGAATTTCGCAAACGTCGTCTTTTTTTCACCATAGTTTAAAGGCGGAGCATGCACTGCCAGGAAATCTGATCATCGAACTTCAACCTGAGGAAGTCCGTCCCGAATTCGTTGCCTCCTTGGGTCGCCCCTTGAGGTTCTCCGAGCACGAATTTTTCGTACAACGCTTGAGAGGGTATGCTGGCGAAATCTTCTCATAAGGACGATGCCAACGGTCCTCCTCCGTGATCTTGATGAGATCCGTCAGCTCCCAGTCTTTGTTGTCGTCGTCACTTTTCTTGAATGCATCGAGTTTATCCGTGTATCTGCCTAGCACTATGGTACTCTAGTACCGGTGGTATTGTGTGTTCATTCGTGGATGAATCGTCAGGCCGACGCGTCTGGTTTCAAATCCCGCAACTTCCACCAGCACCTGTGTACATAGATCAATTTCATCTCTGATCAGCACATTCTCTTAATCAATCCTGCATTGTATCGTATCGAGTGTACGTCTCACAAACGGTGATAGAGCTACATTCTCTTTGCTTTCAGTTGAATCAAGTTCACAGCTTCATCCACAAACCAGAAATCTATCCTAAATCACGATGACATCAATGCTGGAATCGTCAGACGACGGTGGTGACACCATCATGCACATGAGTTTGAACCAAATGAACGAGAGTTTGTTCCAGAGTATCATAGCAAATAACATTGATCGGGTTCATGATCTATTGAAAAATGGTGCCGATGTGACTGCAAGATACTACATCGATCGTGGCCTTTTGTTGATCGCGGGAGACTTTACTATGAATGCAATATATGATTATGCTGACTTGCGTTTCGATACACCCCTTTTGATGGCAAGCCGTCTCGGTCATTCGGAGATTGTTCGCGAGTTGCTGAAGCACGAAGATTTGGAAGTCAATGCCAGAGGACTCGACAACTTCACATCCCTCATGGTGGCCAGCTTTTGCGGCTATGTAGAGGTGGTTCGCGAGTTGTTGAAGCACGAGAATGTTCAAGTAAATGCAAGAGAAGACAAACTGGACGAAGAAGTAGACGAAGAACGAGAGGTAGGAGAACCTGAGGAGGAAGTGCTAAAAGAACTTGACGACGACGAAGAAGAAGTCGGCCTCACACCCCTCATCCTGGCGAGCGCCAATGATCATTTGGATGTGGTTCGCGAGTTGTTGATACACAAAAATATCAACGTAAATGACAAACAAGAACTTGGTTTCACAGCTCTCATGGCTGCGAGTCAATATGGCTGTGTCGATGTGGTTCGCGAGTTGCTAGAACACAATATTGTGCATGTTAGTGCCGAAACCAAAGAAGAGCGTACGTCTAACTCTGCGGCGACCCAGTATGGTGACGATGTGCACGGGGTTCGCGACACAGATGCATCAAGCTGCAAAGGTCAATCGGAAGTGGTTCGCGAGTTGTCGAAGCAGAAGAATTTGGATGTGAATGCCCAAGATAAGCTGGGCCGCACAGCGTTCCTCTGGGCGAGCTATAAAGAACACTGGGATATCGTTCGAGAGTTCCTCAAACACCATAACGTCGACGTCAATGCCAAAGGCTCGCATGGCAATACTGCTCTTATCTGGGCAACTCTTGGGGTGCAGTTAGATGTGGTTCACGACATTTTGAAACACAAGAAAGTTGATGTGACTTGCAAGAACAAAGCTGGGTCTACCGCTCTTGACATTGCTCGCAAGTGTGAGCTGTTTGATATCGCTAGTCTTTTGGAGCGAAATCTTAAGCAGTCTTCCAGTACTCACGTAAGTCATGCATCGATGTGGCCAGATAGGAATTGGAAGCACTGCTGAGACAAAGTTGTTTCATTCGAATATACGCTGTTTTGTTAGAGAAATTGGTGGGAGGACAAGCTTGACAGCGCCTCAACTATACTAGTGAGCTATTAATTCATTGAAGTTGAAATAATTGATCGACCTCACTCATTGTACAGCTGTTCTTACGACCCCACCGTCAGTCGACAGCTGGTCTCTCAAGGCTCAGACTCAAAACATTTCTAGTAGCACACCTGTGGATGCCAATGCTGAGATGATGTTTTCTAGCACAACCTCATTGCGGCATCGAGGCATAGGCTCACGTAATCGTCTAACCCGTAAGATTGGCAGAGCATGCCACCAGTAACAAACGTAGAATTTTCGCACAGATCTGACTCCATTCTGTCTGACTTGAAACGAGTCTCCCGATCTCTAATCTACGTCGTTCCGGCGTTATTCGACAAAAAGAATGTACTACTAGGTAGCACTACAATACCAATTGCGTCAAAGACGGTGCGTCATTGCACAATGAAACAACTTTAGATGGACCGAAATCCCGCTGGAGCGTTTGCATTTGCATTTGCATTTTGGCTGCTTTCTTTGAATGGCTGGGCCATGAATAAGCAGCCGATTTCGATTTATCCACGCCGGTGGATGAAAGTGTTTGCTCCTGAACTCTCGGGCCCATGTGATGACGAGTGTCGCGAACCGAAAGCATGTCGCTGCGATGCGATCTGCCGGTCGTTGAAGCTGCGTCATGCGTTTGCCGAGTCAGCTCCGAGTAGTACGAACCCATGTTCCCAATTCAATCGAATAAAATTGATATTAGTACATGCCACTTTCTGGTCGTTGCCGAACGAGCACCGCGATGCAGCGTCGTATTCTTGATGCAGTAATGCCTCCTACAGTTGAGACCTATCTTCTCCGAATGTACCGCTGAATATTTGCAACCATGCACCTTACATTGGCATTGCTATGGCATTTATCTTGCAAGGGCTCTACTTCGTAATGCTTTTGTCTGGAGACGCTTCGAATCGATTGCACATTCCATTTAAAATTTTGTGCCTGGATGCAATGTTGTCGCAGAGCTTTCGAGGAATCGGGGTTGTCCGCTCTTCGTGTTGGTGCGACGAACGAGGGCGACATTTGAGAATGCGGTCGCGTTTCGCAAACTTGTGGGCAAGGGGACACGCTTTTCTGGTTGGATTTCCTCGACATGGTGAATCGATGAAAGTTCATCGTGAACAAGAATCGCAAGACGATGGCCGTAGACACAGACCGAGCAGGGACCTTTGCTGATTCAGAAACTATTTTGGGAGCGTTCGTGCTTTCATGGTCAAGTCACAATCGTATCATCATGAATCACGGGGGAAAAATCATGCCTATCCATCGGTTTCTGATAATAATTCAGACATCGATCTCCAGACGGCGGTGAAATTGGCTGAAGGTGTTGTTATCTGTTCTTGCCCTCAGGATCATTGTCTTCATGGCCTATTTGGTGCCCATACACGGGTCGAAGTTACCAGGTTGAGCGACCGCCTCTGGAGACAAAAAGTCCGCCATGAAGGTTTGGAAATCAGGGTGCGGCGGCTGGTTTGTCATCGTTTCAACCGCAAGTTTGTGCAGCTCTGGTTCTTGGTGATGTTCTTTACAGCCGGGCCTCAGGAACGATTGAATCCTTGACGGCTGTGGTTGCCATATTTTTCTTTTTAAAGTTTCTCCACTGTCCAATGAAGGGTCGAAGTATGAAAATGAAAGGAACTGCTTGACGACCGGTTTTGGTTCAACATTTCAAAATTACCTCCACTCTAGTGGTGCAAGCTATGCATACTTCCGGTACGTGTACATGTAGGATGCTGACGGGGGGTATCATATCTATGTGCGCACAATGTATGATACAGTGGTACCGGGTACTCCGAGACTCCGAGTATGCATATATGTGCTAAAGCTACTGCCGGTATGATAAAATAGTGTCAAAGATATGAAGGATGTTGAACCGAGAGTTGAACCAAGGTGGTCCGTGTGCTGCTCTCGAGCTGTACTCCGAGTATGTTACAGGCAACGGTATGGAAGGTTGGTTTCTCGTTATGTAGAATGAGCACAGTGTGCTGCATTCGCTACCTCTAATTTGCTGCGCTCCGGGTTTGAGAGACGTGTGGAGTCCCCAGAGTCCAACCCTCGTCCGCTTGAGTCTTCGATTGGGTTTCAGTCGTGTCGTTCTCGAGCATCAACAAAGGATCATTTTCATCACTTCAGGGCACAATTGCTTCTTGATCAATCCTGTATGCATATTGCATATCCTATCAATTGTGTTGAAGTTCTTAGAGTGGTGATACAATTGCTTGAATCAAGTGCACAGCGTTATCCAGCCGCTCACAAATCATAAGTCTGATCGTCCTTAATCAATATGGCATCGATGTTGTCGGTGAGTGAAGCGCCAGAGGGCTGTGGTAGCACGAGGCACATGAGTTTGAACGAGATGAATGAAAGCTTGTTCCACAGCGTCATAGAAGGCAACGTTGATCAAGTTCGTGACCTATTACAAAAAGGCGCCAATGTGAATGCAAGATATTACATTGATTATGAAACTCGGGAGATTCTGGGAATCGAAGATCTCGATATACCTGATTTAGATGACTGCGTTCATATCGAAACAGCCCTTATTCTGGCAAGTGGTCTCGGTCATTCGGAGGTTGTCCACGAGTTGATGAAGCACGATGCGGATGTAACTGTCGAAGACGAATGTGGTCGCACAGCCTTCATCTTGGCATGCCGTTTCGGCCATGTGAAGGTGGTTCGGCAGTTGTTGAAACATTATACTGTGGATGTGAATGCCAAAGATACATATAATCGCTCGGCCCTATTCGTGGCTTGCGAGGGCGGCCATGTGGAGGTGGTTCGCGAGTTGTTAAAGCTTAAGGATGTGGATGTTGGTGCCTTAGATATATCCAATTGCACAGCTCTTATTGTGGCTTGTGAGAACCGCGATGTGGAGGTGGTTCGCGAGTTGGTGAAGCACAAAAGTTTGGATTTCAATGCCAAAGACAACAGTGCCGATGTTGCTCTCATTGTGGCGTGCCAATTTGGCCATGTGGAGATTGTTCGCGAATTGTTGAAGCACAAACATGTGGATGTGAATGCCAGAGAAATCTACTCTGGTTTCGCAGCCCTCATCGTGGCGATCAAAAATGGCCATGAGGAGGTCGTTCGCGAGTTGTTGAAGCACGATAATGTGGATGTAACTGTCGAAGACGAATATGGTTGCACAGCCTTCATCTTGGCATGCCGTTTCGGCAGTGTGAAGGTGGTTCGGCAGTTGTTGAAACATTATACTGTGGATGTGAATACCAAAGACAAAGCTTGTGCTACCGCCCTGTTTGTGGCTTGCGAGGGCGGCCATGTGGAGGTGGTTCGCGAGTTGTTGCTGCACAAAACTTTGGATGTGAATGCCCAAGGGGGAGGCAATTTCACAGCGCTCCTCAAGGCATGTAGACATGGCCGTGCGGAGGGTGTTCGCGAGTTGTTGGAGCACAAACATGTGAATGTTAATGCCGAAGACTTCTTCTCATGCACAGCGCTCATCAAGGCCAGTCAACGTGGCCATTATGAGGTGGTCCGCGAGTTGTTGATGCATGATGATGTCGATGTGAATGCCAAAGACCTCTACTCTGAAAATACAGCGCTCCTCGTGGCGAGCCAACATCGCCAAGTGGAGGTTGTTCGAGAGTTGTTGAAGCACACAAATTTGAACGTTAATGCCGAAGGCAAATTCTCATGCACAGCGCTCATCGAGGCCAGCCGCGATGGTTATATTGAGGTGGTCCGTGAGTTGTTGATGCACCAGAATGTTCTTGTAAATGCCAAGGGAAGAAACGGTTACACAGCGCTCATCGTGGCGAGTCAAAATGGCCATGTGCAGGTTGTTCGCGAGTTCTTGAAACACAAGATTGTGGATGTATGCGTCAAGGGCAACGAAGAGCGCATTTCTCTCGTCGCGGCGAATCGACATGGCACTGGGCATGTGGTTTGTGATGCGCACCAGAATGTGGATGGTAATGTCAAGGATGCAAATCGATCAAACACCTTCGCACCATCGAGCTACAAGGGTTACTTGCAGGTGGATCGCGAGTTGTCGACGCTGGAGAATGTGGATGTGAATGCCAAAGACAAACGTGGTTTCACAGCATTTCTCTGGGCAAGCTATAGAGGCCACTGGGAGGTGGTTCGCGAGTTTCTCAAGCACAACGAGGTCGACGTCAATGCGAAGGGCTCGCAAGGCAATAGTGCCATTTTCTGGGCCACACTAAAGGGGAAATCGGATGTGGTTCACAGCATTTTGCAACACAAGAAAGTGAATGTGCATCACAGGAATAAAGCTGGATCTACAGTTCTTGATATTGCTCGCAAGTGCGAGCTATTTGATATCGCGAGATATTTGGAAAATCACGTGTTGATGCGGCAAAATAGAAAAAGGAAGCGGCGCTGAGAGGACACTCTTCTATCGAAATATAGACATCTTTGTAAGGGAAGTGTGAGTGAGTCAGCGTTGATAGCCACTCAATTTTCTGTGGGAGCTGTATTTTCGTGGGAGTTGGAATCGTTTACGAACCCAACGTCGTGTTCAACAGTTTTTGCGAAGCTCAAACAAGCTCAAGGTAGTACAGCAGGTTTCAACCTCGACCGTCCTCGCGTACAGATATGTAAAATTTGTAGCACGCATACAAAATCCTAGAGTAAAATTCTGAAAGATCTTACTGAAATCGAACTCCCTCCACGATAGTCATTATAAAAAAGCACCACCATTAACATTGTCATTCTCATCCTCTCCTGTCATTACTTCTTCCCTCAAAACAGAATTGATGAAGCCAAGGTCAAAGTCAAGGGCACATCTGTGACCTTTTAAGTTCTTTGCAAGCTTCTCAATCTCAGGTAAGAGAAGCTCCTGTTTGGGAGGGGCCTCGGCACCAGCAGCGGCAGGATTGACTTCTCGCGCCTGCTGCAGGTAATGGTAAGTGCATATATACGCCCGAGCCCGGGCGGCAAACTTCTCAACTCTGTCCTTTGTTATCACATTTTGCGATGAAGTGCATTCTCTCACAAGTGCCTTGAAGTTTTCCCTTCCCCTCTTGCGTGAAATGGGTACACGGCGGTAGTATGACTTAGCTTGACCCCAGCAATACTCAACTCCCTCACCGGCAAGCTCAGCATGGAATTTCGGAGTGAGATCAACGGTCACGCCAAGTTGAGTACCCAAGTATTGAAGTGCTGTCTCCTCGTGCTTAAAGTCTTTGCATTCAGAAAGAAGATGCCTCAGTGAGTACTGTAAGTTGACAACGCCTGTAATTGGATTCTTTCTCCCGTCAAGCGTATACTTTTCTAACTGGCGTTCATCAATCATCCCCCGCTCCCACAGAGCTTGGAGAAGACCTTTCGGTTGTCCCTCCCACCCTAGTAGAATTTGCTCTTTATCTTCGTAAAGGTCAATGCCACGTATCCTGGCAAAGTCTTGCAGTTCTTTTTTCGTGTAGCTTCGTTGCTGTTGGAAGGTCACTCCAGCATCAGTCAGAGCGTTAACGAGCTGCTTTTTTGACCGTTCGACTCGTTTGCTTTTCCCTGTTGCTCGGTTGTGCCGTTGGATTTCTCGCTCTTCAGGTGTAAGATAAAATGGGCCGCTATCACCAGGCTTGAAAACGAAGGATTGAGTATCGCCTACACTAAGAGAACGAGGTAAGTGGGGACCGAGAAAGCCGTCTTCATCCAGTATTGTTGTGTCTCTAATGATTGCTTGGGCTCCTCCATAGGTTCGCGACATTTGAATTGTGTTCAGTGCGCCAGGTCGTTTTCGGGCGTGTCCCTGAGAATGATCGAAGAGAAACACTATGTCGTACTCAGGGTACAGGACACGAAGGCAATCGACAACATCCTCCAACTGCACACTCATTTGAAAGCCATTCCAATAACCTTCGTTGTTAGCCCCTATGTACAAATATCGTACAAACGGTGATTCAGTCAACAACGGTTTCTGAGTTGTCTTCAAAACCTCGACTGCAGCTTGGGAATCAATGTAAGTCTTGCCGATTCGTTGTTGTTCGTTGATCTTTGCTAACTCATCTTCTGAAAGGTCTCGTCCAAAACCAAACTCACGAGATACGAAGGCGGAAAGCATGAATCCGTCGCCTTCCGATTTCGGAAGAAGTGGTCGCTGACCTTTCGGTCCCACCCAAGTCTTACTTCCGAGGTGATACTGAGCGAAGACGCTCTCGTCTTGTCCAATTATCATAAGTGGCTTTGTTCTTGCCGAAACTCGTATGCTTGTGGTTGCTTTCTTTTCTTGGCGGTTGTTGAGTCCTGCAGCTGGATCATCTTGGTGTCGTTCCTTGTCTTGGTTCCGCTGCTGTAAAGAAATACGATTCCAGTAATCAACGTGAATTTCAATCCTTTCCTCGTTACTTTGAATGTCAAAATAGGAATAGCCAAAAGTAACATTTAGGTTGTTGATCGTCCTCGCCTCATCCAATGATAGTTGAATCCAACGCTTGCAATACGGTTCATACTCAGTCAAGTACCGTTTACAGAATATGGTACGGTTTGCAACAACATCATCGCGTTCATGCCCATCAACATAAAAACTCTTTTTGCGACTGTCATACTGAAAGCCTAGAAGTCTCATCCATCTCCAAGTTGTGGTCAAGCTCATTGATTCAAGTCGATGTGCACGTAGAAACATAGCAGTCACTCGACGCCTAGCTTGTTCGGGTGGGTCTGCTGTGTTACTGGTGACGGCGGTAGTCATGATTGTCGTCTCCTTTTCCCAAGTCGCTGTTAGTCTTGGTATAACGGTGTTAACGATCAAATCATGGACGCTCTCTATTGTTAGTGTCGCTAGGTTTCTGACTCCAAACGTCACAATCTGATCCTTTGCGTCTGGGAATACTTCCAGAAGTCGCGGCATGGGACGCTTTCCACATCGAACGAACGGGTTTGGATGGGCGAAGCTCTCGAACTTTCGAAAGATCTTGTTCCAATTCGCAACTGTCTTGTAGAACTTTGCTTGATTGAGGCCGAGACGGTTCAAATGCTTACAAGCCTCCTTGCAGCAGTCATGCCATGTCCAATTGTTCATCTTCTCTATCGCCAATTGGTATGCAAGGCATAGAAATACTGCTCGTTGTCGTATCTCAAATATCTCGCTCTTCGAACAGAAGTCCTTGTCATCCCTTCCAATGATGACATTTCGCCAACTCTCTGCATCCTCATGAACCGATTGCAGGAGTTTGATCCTCCGCTCTACTGCTTCCTTTGCACTTTCGCGGTGTCCTCCAAGTATAGCACTGGTATTCTTTGGTCTAAAGACCTGTCGAGCTTCAGGACTATCGGGCCAATAGGATGAGGACACTCCTAGTAATTCTTGGCGATCATCCTCATGCTGTTCTTGTCTTGCTCCTATGCTGGTTGTACTTTCGTCAATCCGTTGCCGCTTGCTAGGAGATTCTTGTTCAAGAAGTTGAGAGTCACGATTTATGGATTCACGACTGTCAGCATCATTATTTTCGTCACATAGAGATAGCGAAGGTCTCGCTCTTGTTGATGGAATAATGAGGACATTTGCCGCTACTTGGAAGACTTTATCCTTCCATGCTTGGTCCAACGGACATGGGTATGCCACTTGTTGCTTTTCCAAGGTCAAATAATAGTAATGACGGTGCTGGAAGCTTACTCGGAAGATTCCGCTCTCGTTCGAGCCGTCAAATCTTGTCATAACGGATCCGAATGACCCTGACCTCGCAAATGCTGCATTAAATTGGCGGACTGTGAAGTTGAGGGAAGCATCAATATGACCCAATTTTTGAAGTGCCTCCACCCAAGTTTCAGCTGGCAGCCAGCAATTCATCAATCGAGGTGCATAGACTGTATCGGAACGAATCAACATGACTGCACTGGTGACAACGCTGCCAGTTCTTCTCTCAGCCATCGAGGTAAACAACCCAGCCCCGTCAGAGCCCTACGTTGGAGTATTTGGGAGGTATCTGTTAGGGCTGGGTTGTTTCAAAAGAGTGCAATTGTTATGAACGACGGTGTGTAATATCATTGTGGAACCACTTGCTTCCAACACGAGAGATAATTCTTTTTGATGACGTCATCACTAAGTTTCAATTGGCTACATGTACATTTTGTACTGGCTGCTGCGCCAGGTTTCTTGGAGATAAAACCTGCTGTACCTGGATTACTTCTCAGTTAGAACATGTAACAGTGGATGTGAATACATAGCTGGATCTACGGCTCTTGACATTAGAATTTTCACTCTAGTGAATTTTGAAAGCCTTTCAAAAATCCTACGTGAATCTCCGGTACGTTTTGTACTACGAAAACACCGACAATGACGGCGCAGTCTTTTCCGATCTCTAGCGTTGGTTGTGATCCAACCCGCAATCTGGATGTGGAAGATGACTTGTCTACTGCAACCCCACCCGTTGGTTATCGTAACTCCGATAGCGATCACGAAATGGTTTCAAAAACCATCCGTTTCAACTTCGCACCTGTTGACTCCTCGCGCATTGACAGCATCGACCCAGCTGAAGTCCATACCCAATGGTTACGTATCATCGCGTCCTCCTTTGGCAATGATGTGAAGATCATCAATAATTACAACAAACCTGTGAGCAATATCAGTAACCACACCACGACCGCAAACCGAAAGTCGCACGAACAACAGTTCAAGATTTATCAGAAGTCAGCAGGAGCCGATTCAAAGACTGCGTTCACTATCGTTCATCGGATCCTTATCCGTGTCCCATTTGGTCAACTCAAGCGCCATTCCCAGGCATTCCAACTCCTGAAAGACCACAACTGCTTTCTTCGAGAGCACATGTGGGATGAACAAGAGTGGGACGTCCAACAAATCGGATTTGTCACCGGGTTTAATCCCAAGTATTACACTCCCGCGAAGGTTACTACCTCGGACATTCGTACCCGTCTTAACTCAAGCAATGGAATGCCACGTGCAAAGGTTCCAAAGTTCCAAACAGTGTTGAAAACCCATAAGATCTACCATAAAGGAAGGACTTCCTCGACCCAGGCGTTTACTGTCGAAGTTCCATCTCATTCTGCTCCGCACACAATTTTTTATTTTAGTTTTCGCAAATACGAGTCTGTCCGTCAGCCGATTTGCGTACCAGAAATAGGAAGTTGTCGCGTGAAGCATCCACCATGACCGAGCCATCGGCATCGCCGTTGTCTTTCGCTGCTCCAGGGATCCGTGATCCGGATCATCCTGAACTCTTGTTCGACACGTCGGAATGGAATGAACGCATTATCTTTGCCGATACTGTGGCCCCTTCTCGCGCGGACGTCAGGAGATATCATTTGACCCAGTTTAAGTCCATTACTAATCCGACTGCCTGGAATCGATATTTGCATCTCGGCCTTTATGTCTACGATGACGGTCTCGAATTCGATTGTATTTGGGACGACCCGGAGACGGAATGGGAGACACGCCACAAGATCGTGTGGTACAACTACACTTATCATCTTCAACATGCTCTAGAAGTGCCGATCCAGTTGAAAGCATGGGTGACCAGACTGTCCCAACCGTTCCTGAAGAAAAATGCACCGGATTTCATGGCCATTGACACTCGGAAGAAGTCGTGGCGTGACTTGTATTACGAAGAAGATGTAGCAGACATGGATCTGGAGCCACCAGCGGACGAGTGGACAGAAATAGGAAGCAAACAGAAAGCGTCATCGGTGAACAAGATTGGCGATCAGTATGTCTCTGGATCCACGACACCACAGGTGCCTCGTATTCAACCTCCGACTGTGCAACCCAAGCTCTATGGAACCGGTGGTACCACATTGACACCGCTCTCCAACCGATACAAGTCATCCTTCGGTCGGGCCAACAAGACGACGATTCTCGGACGCATGGCTAGTAAGAGCACTGCCAGCATTAGGTCCGCATGGGCGAAATCTAAAGGCGGTCTCAACGTGGATGTGGACAGTGGTACAGCGAGTTGGAGCAATCATTCTACAACATCGAACGCCGATACCCAAGGACAGGAGAACTCAGAGGGGACAGCGGTGCCAGATGGTATGCTTCCAACAGATCGTAATGAAAAACCGAACACAACTTTTCCTGGTAATCAACACAGCGAAGGCAAACACGTCACAGAAGATTCAACTACGGCAGGAGATTCCGCAATGAAGCAGTCGGCATTTCAGGAACACCTAAATGTTCCAATCAATGATGGTACACAGCGCATAACCATTCGTTGGAGTCCGGGTGAACGTCTCCATCAATTGCAACGACCACAGGAATGGCTCTCTGCTGCGATGAACGTTTTGAAAGAACTATTCGCCGGCAACAGTGGAGTAGCGTACCGATGGGAAAGCCGTGACCTTGCGACATGGAGATCGCTCGACGACATGCAGGAAAGCGAACTTCGAGAGTACTTGTCTCCACAGATCACCTACCTCAAGTCGACCGGGATGTACATCTTCGGGCTTCGCTTCGGTTTTGCGAACTCAAATCCAGCGGAATGGCAATCTTCAGAACAGACAAAAGAGGTTATGCGGCGTCACAAAGTTTGGGCCACAGTATCCAACTCATCTTGCCATGGTGGCAAGCTTGTGTATGCAGGGTATCTTCTAATGAAGGCACCAAATTCGACCCACAAAATCCGATATCTGCAAAGTTTGCGGAATCGTTTACCTGAGCATACTCCGTTTTTCGATATCGTTCTTCTCAAGAAAACTCCGCTGGAGCAACATATTCACCACTTAGCAGTCCAATGTGGAGAAAACCATGTTGCACCATTAACGAAGAGTCTGTCGATGATCCTGAAAGGACCAGGAGGCGCGGTATTCCTTCCACGACTCGTACTTGGAAGTCTCCAAAGTAACCAAATCCGTCAGTATTTCGAAACACATGACAACTATCTTAAGTCGTTGCGCAGTATTACTCTGAGTCCTCTGGTGACAAATCTTGATACGATTCGGAAGGAGTACCTCCCGAACGGTGAGATCATCGAACGTTCCACCAGAGAATGGGCTACTCATCTGAAGCTACCATCAGGCGAATCGGCTAGATGTGACATCGTTAATGGAGGCACCGACCGCATCACGCGACTTCTGGTTCCTCGTCATCTGTACTCGGCAGTTTCGGAGGAAGTATCACACTATAAGCTACGACTCAATCCAATGGAGCGACGAGAAGCTCGATTCCGAGACAGCATACCGGGTCTTCCTGAGATTATTCAGATAGACACCTCGGTCCAACAATCGCTAGCGTATTTGGACAAGATGACATCCGAGGAGATTTGGAAACCGCCCGTTTCTTCCGATTCTGATTCGACACACCCAGGACATTTTGCGAATCAACCACTGGGAGGAGCGAACGCATGGCACCGCCATGGAAGAGGAGGCTCCTCCATTGCATCGAATCTATCCAATCCATCTGGAACGACTGAGAATTTTCCACCTCTTCCAGGCAAACGACCACCTGCTGTAGCTGACAAACCGAAAGTATCCGCATCCGAAGAAGCAACGGGATCGACCCACTCAGCGATGACCCCCTCTCTAGCGTCGTTAAACATTCAACGATATAATACCTTGGAAGCGCAAATCAGGAAACAACAAGATGCTCTGGACCAGGGTCTCCGCCACTCTGCAGAACGGTTCACCAAAATGGAGAAACAGCTTGAGCAGCTCCGTCGCCTGGACGAACTCGAATCAAAAATGATCACATCCATGGAGTACCACGTTGCAACCAACACAACGTTGGGTTTATTAACTCGACAAATCGACACCATGATGAAGATGATGACTATAACGACACAAGTTACTCAGGACGATGCATTCCTTAAGCAAGCAAGAGCGGCTCTTCCAAGCGAAAGTGTACGAAAATCTAAATTCCAGCATGAAGATAAGGGCCAGGAAACGCTGGACAAGGAAGCGAGTCCAACTTCAGGTTTTGCCTCGATGAAGATGATTTCCAGCGACATTATTCACCAACCACAATCTCCACAAAAGAAGAAACAGAAACCTGCGATGGATGCATTGGATCGACAACATCACCTGTCTTGCGAGGCGACCGAGGAGGGAGAAGAGAGCGCGGATGAAACGATGACCTGTGAGGGTCAGCAGTTGACAGAAGTTCCAACAACACAGGAGAATATGGCACTCATAGCAAATTTTCCCCAAACGGAAGAAGAAGCACGCAGTCGGCCGACAGACATCAATACAACAACGCGAGTTAACCGACAAGTCGCGTTCAGTGAAGCAACACAACGGACAGGAGTATATCCCATTTTTCATTCACGTGAAGCCCCAACCGATCTGGACGATCAATACAATAAACCACTCGATCCAGACGGCGGCGACCCAGATTAATGGCGGCGCCAAGCACTCCGTTTGATATGTTGCTCAGCACGCAAGAGCAACAACGAGGGACAGACTGTGGCAACCCAGATGAGGCACCACTTCTGGTGCGAAGGGGTAGGTATTCGAGATTAGGAACTGATCGACATCCTCCGATACCGAACCTTACATCAATTCTGTTGGTGGCAAAATCACGTCCAGGTCGGTTGCAATCTCGCCGACAAATCGATACGAAAGCGCTCCAGTCGTATGGAGACGCTCCTATATACAAGGCTCCAGGAACGATTCGGATATTTTTACAAAATGTGAAAGGATTGACCTACTCAACGGGAGTGGAGGACTACAAGTATTATCTGTCGCAAATGGCGGCATACTCAGTTGACTGCTTCGGACTCGTGGAAACCAATACAGCGTGGCAACATTATTACCTACAATTACAATATAGAGAGTGTGTACAACGTCAATTTCGGATTGGAAAAACTGTTTTCGGATTCCCGAGTCAAGAGGTGGATCCGTGTTCAGCAAAAGAAACGTTCCAAACGGGCGGATGTTTAACAACGGTTCAAGGGCGAACAGCAACGACAGTCCGAAGTCAAGGTATCCTGGATCCTACTGGTTTGGGACGATGGAGTGGAGTTACCCTCGAAGGCAAAGGCGGAACCGCTCTATCCATTATTACGGCTTATCGCGTATGCGAGGGGTCCATACGGCAAGCGCCATTGGGAAGTGCCCTCATTCGCGAACATGAGTTTTATCGGAACAAGGGAGAGAAGTCGCCACAACCTCGACAACGGTTTCTTTTTGAGCTTCGCAGGATTATTGATCAACTACAAAATGAAGGTCATGCGATCCTTGTCATGTTCGATGCGAACGGCACTCTCGAGAACGACAAAGGGCTTCAAGATTTTCGAGATCTCGGTGGTCTGGTTGATCTTCACAGTGCGGATCCAGCACCTTCCACCTACATTGGGTCTCAGAATCGACGTATTGACTATATGCTGGGATGTGCCCGTGTGGCTGAGGCTGTATCTAGGCAAGGAAGTTTGGCCTATAACGAGGGACCACAATCCGACCACCGTGGACTGTTCGTTGATCTGGATCTTGTACGCCTATTGGGAGCAAACATGTCCAATCCTTTAGAGCGACCGCACACCCGTCTATTGTACAGTGGTAATCCAGAACTGGTTGAGTCTTATCTCGACGGAATGCGAGGATATTACGAGGACCATCGAATGGCCGAACGAATATCACAGCTGCACGAGAAGCATGTCACAATGACATCGCATCAAGTACGACAGCAACTGACAGCATGGGACAATGACCAAGGTCGAGCCATGAAGCATGCGGAGATGAAACTCTCGGCACCGGCGCGACAATATCAGTGGTCACCCAAACTTCGGAACTCGGGCGTGATTTTGCGGTATTGGAAACTCAGGCTTCGAGAGATAAAGTACGACGAAGAGTACAGCAACACCTTCAATCGTTGGGAGGCACAGATCCAAGAGTATGATGCCACCTTTGCGCTTCCTGAGAAAGGAAAGCGGCTTTCCCTCGAGAGCATTCGGGTCCATCTAAACTCGGCATCCAAACAGTTGAAAAAGACTCAGAAACAGGCGATGTCTCATAGACAACAGAGTTTTCAGGACCTTCTTACAACCTATGAGGAAGACAAGAATCCAAGAACGAGCCAGGAATCGAAGCGTAGGGCAAAAATTGTCAAGAGAACAATGCTGAGCGAATCATGCAGGAGAATGTTCGGCAACATCCGCAGTATAGTCAGGCCGGGGGAATATGGACCTTTGCATACCATCAGGGTACCAAGGGCGGCAACCTCAACAAATGGTGCGACCACACCTGGCAATGTTCACGCTATCTTACGTGATGTTGAACCATCCGAGACAATTTGGGATACGATAATAACGAGAGAGGATATGGAACAACATTTGCTTCACTTCAATCGAGAGGCTTTCCGAGCAGCGGCAACGTCTCCATGTGGTCATGGGGTGATCCACGATGCGCTTACATTTACAAGCTTGTCCCCCGCAGCGGAAGACTTACTCAAAGGGATAGTCCCATTAGACTGGCACGGAGACGACCAATTGCTGCGAGAGTTCTTGGCATCATTCGCTATACCGCATACAATACAGGACGATGACCAGATCAATATCAGTATCTCCGGTGATGACATCAGTAAAGGGTTCAAGGGGTGGAAGGAGTCGACTAGTACCTCACCATCGGGGCGGCATCTAGGACACTATAAAGCGCTCATACAAGATCCGGTTATGTTGGATTGTCTCACAAAATTCTTGGATATTGCAATTTCTCGGGGCATATCGATTCCACGATGGCAACACGCGGTGAACGTCATGATCGAGAAAGATAAAGGCGACCCGAAAATTCACAGACTCCGCATTATACATCTCTTTGAAGCCGACTATAATCTATTTTTGAAACTAATGTGGGGATCGAGACTGGTACGTCGAGCGGTCCAAATGGATTTGCTTAATGATGGCCAACACGGATCAACGCCAGGAAAGACGACAATGGATCCAATCATGCTCACACAACTGACGGCGGACATGTGCCGAATCCTTAAAATCAACTACGCTCGTTTTGACAACGACGCGTCTGCGTGCTTCGATCGGATCATCGTCGCCTTAGGAATGTTAGCGGCGCGCCGATGTGGTATGCCCATTAGCGCAATTAGAGCGCACGCCAAATCGCTTGAACTCATGAAGTACATGGTGAAGACGGTGTATGGCATATCGGAGTCCTCGTACCACGGCACCCCCTTCGAACCATTGTTTGGGACTGGACAAGGGAGCGGAGCATCGCCAGCTGTGTGGCTTACACTTGTGGTGGTAATGTTGAACACCCTTGAAAAGGTGCACCCGTCACGTATGCATTTCGTTTCTCCTGATGGCCTAAATGTCCACTCTCGCCTGGTGGATGCGTTCGTTGATGACACGGCGTTGGGATTCACAGACGATGGGACGGTTTCGTACGACGAACTGGTACAACGATTGGAAGATGTCGCACAAACATGGGAGAAATTACTCCACTACTCGGGTGGAGCATTGAATCTTTCGAAATGCTCGTGGTTTGTGATGTATTGGGATTGGCGTGCAGGAAGACCAGTCATCAGGCAGAGTACGGATGATCCCACGACTCAAGTTCATCTTAGTCAGGGTCAATCATTGGCAAAGGTTCCAATCAAGCGGCAAGACTTGCACACGTCAACTCGGATTTTGGGAGTGTTTCAAAATCCAATGGGAGACTTCTCGCATCACATAAGAGTGATGAAGATCAAAGCTGACGCATATTCCCATCAGATCAAGTCTCCAAGACTTTCGTACAGTGACGTTCGCGTCTTCGTTCGAACGACCTACGAACCCTCGATGCGATACTCACTACCAGCGATCGCCATCGACGAAGAGGAATTGGACTCGATTCAAACGAGGATTATACCAACTATTGTTCAGAGAATGGGATTTAGTTCCAAACTACCGACGGCTATTCGCTATGGACCGATTTCCATGGGAGGGTTAGGACTGATGGATTTACGTACGGAGTGTGGAATCGAAATGATTAAGTATTTTCGACATCATGTGTACTGCAAGACACAAGTGGGAGAGCTCCTCATTATACAACTGAAGACAATGCAACTAGAAGCGGGGATTTCTCAACCCTTATTGGAACATCCTGGACTGGAGATTCCGTATCTAACCCCGACATGGATTTCATCAATGCGTCAATTTCTTTCGAACCATAATCTGACAATCTCGGTTACGGATGCTCTTAGAATCGAGACGCTGGGGACTCACGACGAATTTGTGATGCAACAGTCGCGCTTAAGTCAATACACGGCTCGCCAGCAAAGCGATATAAACTTGGTTCGCATATACCTCCAATGTACTACTCTGTCTGACATGCGAGATCATCAGGATCCACGGTGTATTACGCAAGGTGCTCTATCGGGTGAGAGACAGAGCACCTTTGTGACAAAATGTGGTTGGCCAAGACAAGAAGAACCAACGTCACAACAACGTCGTCTGTGGAAACGTTACATTTCGTCCCAGTTCTTGCGATACGGAACGTTCTGGAAACGCATTCCAACCGATAGCTTGAGAGATATCAAAGCGCGACTTAAGACGTCCATCGAACCTATCGACGGCAGCAACGACGTTCCATTTGCGGACATGATCAACCGTCTTCCACCATACCAACGTCGTCTACTGACTCATATCAATCAATGTGCGGATGATTCAGTAGTGTGGAAAGCAAGTCGATCGAAAGGTAAAATAACGATCGCGTCGGATGGAGGTTTGAAAGACATTAGGGGGACTTTCGGGTGGACGATCAGCACGGGGGACAATACCACTCTTTACGAAGGGGCAGGACCAGTTGATGGACCTCGAGATGTGGCAAACTCAACGAGATGCGAGATCGCAGGGCTCGCAGCTCCGATGCTACTTTTAACGTTGCTCGTTCGCCATTGGGGATCAAAACATAAGTGTAAGTTCAGATGGGTCTGCGACAGTAAAGCAGCATTGTCCAATGTGATCAAACACACCACAGTCCACGAACATTGCAAGCGACAACCAGAGAATGCCGACCTCTTGTCCCAGATACGATCCATGAAGCGGGAGTCAGGCATACGGGTGTCAACAAAGTGGATTAAAGGTCATCAGACAAGAAAATCAGCCGGATCGAAAGCACACGACGTTCAGCGGAATCATCGGGCTGATGAATTGGCAACATGGTTTAGGGATCACCGGACTAGTGGCCAATCGAGGGACAAGACTGACCACGTCCAAACGGAACGGGTTTCGGTGTGTATAAACGGCGTTCGACAAGTTGGTCAAGTCGAGGCGTGTATACGATTCCACATAAACGGATATCATCTCCGATCCTATTTACAATCCAGACATCGGTGGTCCAATGACGTGTGGGACACGATTGATATAAAAGTGCTCGGGCAGTTCTGCCGGTCACTTATCCCATCGAAACAGGTCGCACAAACAAAACTGATGTACGATCAACGCCATACGGGTGTTCGCCGGAACATGGTTGCCTATATAAAAGATACTTCTTTGACGTTATGTCCCTGCTGCCAACGAACCGAAGAAACCTCAGACCATGTTCTGCAATGCAAGGAGAATCCGGGACGTCGTCAGGCTATCAAAGGGTTTAGGAAATCAATGGACGCGCTTGGAGCGACATCAGCCACACGGACGTTGAAAAGTCAGCTTTTGGGTTGGTTCACCGAGGAGTCAGGGGACGTCGATATGTCTATGGTACCACAAGGACATGTCCCATACGTTGAACTTGCACTACATCAACAATCTCGCATCGGGTGGTCCGCTGCGTCACGCGGATTTTTTTCGGTTGCATGGAGCGAATTGGCGGCACAACCGGACGAAGTGACAGGAGACTACAATGCGTCTCGCGGTGACTTTATCATGCGGAAGGTGCTTATGGCGGTTCATACTCTCAGCGTAGAACTATGGAAAGCTCGGAACCACCATCTCCATTCGACGAAGTCCTCAGTATGCAAGCAACTTCGGAATCCAGAGTTGGTGGAAATCACGCAACTCCACGAAAACGCTCACCTGATCAATGCGGACGATCGTCATTTTTTGTGAACGTCCCCTGGAAGATATCGTGAATGCGAGTTCCTCGGTAAGGCGTCGATGGTTGCACTACATGCGTAAGGCCCGTGCACGATTTGAACTCGATGGATCTACTCAAACGAGGATGACAGATTTTTTTCGACACACCACGGGATGAAACGTAAAGGAGACATGATAGATCACGAAGATGAATTTGATGACACGACTGACAGTAACCACGATTGCAACATATTAGGTACCGCAGTTCCGTAAGGATCTGCCGTACCGGGGTACACACTTAGTTTTTGATGAAAGGACTGGGACGGTGCTAACCCTATAATTTGGTTTTATTATTTTTATTATCATTCTGCTCCGCAACTCGTCACACTCATGAAGGATGCCACAAAGGACACCAAGGACTACGTGTCATTTCAAATGCGCCGCAGAAACCCGGATGCATTTCAAGGAGCAATCAGGTATCAAAACCATCTCTTAGCAAACCAGCACGTGGTCATGATCAATTTTCTCGGAGCGGACGCAATGTATTACTTATCGGATCGAATTCAGGCTATGTCCGGAGTTCAAGACGTCATTCCCCACGAAGAAAGTTGATCAGAACGGTAAATTTTATGTCCTTGTCCACAAAAGCGATGCAAACAAAGTCCGACAGTCCCTGCAAAAGCAATTTGCAGAATGGTTTCGCGATCTAGTTCCGGAAGACGCAAAACCGAAAGAAGGACAATTTGAGGGTCCGCCGGTTGTGCCAAATCCCAAGACAGATGGATACTCTAGTGGCGAGAATTCCTGGATGACGACATCTACTAAGAGTTTCATGGAGTATAGTGTCGAGAGTATGACAGAGAATACAATGGACGGCGACGCCAGTACGCTCCGTCTCGACAGAGCATGGGACAATCGAATGGGAAGCACCATAGAGCAGTCGTTGAATCACAGCACCAACACAGGTTCCCAGTACTCCGGACGAACTTACGCGTCGTATGCAGCAGCCACAGTGTCGGATCAGGTGTCAGGCATGACGGAATCAGATACTCCAAGAGATCTACGTCATGACGAATTGACTAATAAAATCGCTACCCTCGAAGCAATGATCGAACGTTTATGTCAGCAAGTTCAAGTGTTGACAAACGCAGCAGTTCAGCCGCAAGCCAGCACCAACCCCCCCGACGCTCCATTGAATCACCGCGAAAAGCGCATCGATAGGAAAGAATCGCCAAGGAAACACAAACAATCGAAACAATACTCAGCTCCCTCAGATATCGAAGAAGATAATCATGAGCCAGCGCCAATGGACGAAGATCGACTCACCGTGTGGGACGATTATGAAACCAATCATGACAATGATTTGTAGGACGCATGAGACGACAAACACAGCTAGGGTTAATACTCCCTTAGCTGTTGCTAACGATACGGCTTCGACACACAGAATATTAATGCAACGATTGACTACCTTAGCAGAGATCGCTCGACGAGAACCAGTTGATGACTCCGAGAGAGTTGACGCGACGACGGAACGCATCACCAACCAAATCAACGGTGAATTCCGCACCAGTTCCACGCTACTCCAGCAATCATCTTCCGCACCAACGACAGGTTTAATCACACAGAGGTTACAAACCGCACAAGCAGAATGGAAAAAATTATTTTCACGAAAAGGCGCAGATCAGGGCACAATTACATCATCAACACCTTCAAGCCAGCGGTACGTCGACAACCAATCCCAACCGATGCCACAACCATCAGTAATGACTGCAGAAAACCACCGCGCCAACACTTCCTGGGGTGATCCATTACTTGGTAAATCAGCAGGCACCACTCGGATATATTCACTAAACGTGAATGGTCTTTCGTTGGATAGAAGAGGCGGCAAATTTGATGAATTGTGTAAAGTCATGAAAGAGGTGCAAGCAGACGTTCTATGTTGTCAAGAGCACTGCCTGGATACAACGAGACCAAACGTTCGCAACATCCTACACGACACAGCACGACAACACTGGGCCCGCTCACGCATCACATATGGTAACACACCCACTCCGTTTCTTACCGACCACAAACCAGGTGGAACTATGATAGTATCCTCCGGTGATATTACAGGACGGTTCGTCTCGCACAGCGAGGATAGATGGGGTCGATGGATAAGCCAGACGGTGAGAGGTACAGGGTCAACCTATGTTACAATCGTTTCCGCGTATCAAGTTGTAACGGACAATCCTTATAATGGATTGACCACAGCAGCGTCTCAACAACGGAGCCTCCTATCGCAAACGGGCGATACTGAACAGCGACCGCGCAAGGCATTCAAAAGAGATTTATCTGTTTTTCTTACAGAACGGATATCTCGTGGCGAAGAAATATTATTAGTTGGCGATTTCAATGAAGTATTTGGATCAGAGCTTGATGGGATGAGTCAAATCGCAGCAGATCTTCGGTTAGTTAATCTAATGCAAGTTCGACACCATCAATCACCGCCAGCCACGTATTCAAGAGGGAAGAAATGCTTAGATTACGGTCTCGCAACCGACCACGTTGCCCAAGCCCTAAGATCATGTGGTTACGAAGCCTTTAACGAACGGTATCCAACAGATCATCAGCATATTTCTTCGATTTTGATACTGATGTTCTTTTCGGTAACAAAACCCAAACATTGGCACCCTCGTCACTACGCATACTGAAGTCCAACAACGCAGAACAAGTGACTCAATACATTAAACTCAAGTATGAATATCTGAAAAGCCGCAACGCGTTTGATAGAGCAAGTCAGTTGAAAATGCCAGGCAATCGTCATGCCTTCGCGGAACGCCTCGACTCTGATGTCTTGAAAGCAAGCTTGGATGCCGAACACAACACGAAGCAATTTCGAGAACCCGAATGGTCAGTCGCCTTGAGTCAAGCGCGCAGGAAGTTGTCCATTTTGCGAAAATGCCTCAGTATGTATCGTACTGGACTTGATCATTCGCAAATCATCGCACGCGATTTGAACACGACTAATATTGATATGCAAATACCGAGTTCGAAGCGACAATGTTACAATATGATAAACGAGGCTCAATCGCAAGTTTATCAGCTCGTCACTAAAAGTTATCAACAACGTGACCAAGAACAAATCGACCGCATACAGGAATTGGAACAATCTTTATCGACAGCCGACAAGAGTCACGCTGCCCTCTTACGCCGGTTGCGAAGGAATGAGAAAGTAAAGAGGATGTACCAGAAGGTTAAAAACGCTCGCGAAAGAGGACGCCGACATGGCCTCACACGAATCGAGATCCCTGTACACCCGGAGGCGGATCCTAAAAGCTGTACTGATTGGAGAGTCATCGATGTCCCGTCTGAAATAGTCGAACACTTGCAAACACGGAATCAGCAACATTTCGGTCAAGCGCATGGAACACCGTTCACGGTTAATCCCCTGGCAACGGATTTCGGTTTCAACGGAGATACACTAGCTTCGGATGCTGTGCTAGGCGGCACGTACTTAGTAGACCCACAACAGACCGAAGCAGTCCATCATCTCATCGAACACTTGCAGATGACTCAAGAGATCGTATCGCTTGCAATTCATCCCACTATATCGTTTGAAGATTTCAAAGGGAAGATCGATGCTTGGAGAGAATCTACTACCACGTCACCATCAGGAGTGCACCTTGGCCATTACAAAGCTTTATTTGCTAAGCATAAGTACTCTCATGTCCCACCGCTAGATGACCGAGAATCTCAAGACGACGAGCAACTTCAGGAGCATCGACGATTGCTTGAACTTAAAGCAGAGTACGATGGGATGCAATCTGCTTTGGCCGATGTTCATTTGTCCTTGTTAAATTATGCCCTAGAGCGGGGATACTCATACACTCGATGGCAAAGCATTGCAAACACGATTTTGTTCAAAGATCCAGGGAGTATAAAAATTCATCGCACAAGAGTGATCCATATTTATGAAGCGGATTTCAACTTGATGCTAGGACTAAAGTGGCGAATCGCTTTATACCAGTCGGAGAGTCTCAAACAGTTGAACGAAGGCCAATATGGTTCGCGACCGCGAAGAAATGCAATTGACCCAGTGATGATTGAAGAGCTACAGTTCGAGATCTCCAGAACGAGCAGGCGAATGTTCCTCCAGACAAATTACGATGCAACTGCATGTTATGATCGTATCATTCCGAGTCTTGCGATGATGACTAGCCGACGTTTTGGGGTGGCAAAACAAGTTACACAAACCAATGCAGAGACTCGCCAAGCACGATATTCCATCAGAACAGAACTCGGCTTGTCGGATACATCGTACACATTCGCCAGACATGCCAATATACGGTACAGGGCAAGGGAGCGGAAATTCTCCAATGATATGGTGCTTTATGTCCAGCCTCCTTTATGATTGCTACGATATGCAAGCTCATCCAGCACAGTATTGTACCCCCGACAAGAATACTACATGCCGAGTCTCTATGATAGGGTTTGTCGACGATAGCAACGGCCAAGTCAACTCCTTTTTTGAAGACGACAATCTCGCGACCCTGCGGTCTATGGTCAACAAAGCAAAGGATAACGCTACTCTATGGTCGCAGCTTTTACAAGCAACTGGAGGCGCGCTCGAATTATCCAAATGCTCATATCATGTTATGTATTGGAAGTTCTCAGCACAAGGAGCTCCTGTTTTGTCTAATATAAAATCGGAAATTCCCGACCTCGAAGTGCTTGATCCTATCTCCGCCACTACCTATACGTTGGAATATCTTCCTCCAACTCTGGCTCACAAGACACTCGGACATTATAAGGACCCGTCGGGATTACAAAAAATGCAGTATCGACAACTCAAACTCAAGAGCGACAGTATAACGGACTTCTTATGGTCCACTCACTTAACCCGAGAAGAAGCATGGTTATATTATCAGGCTTGCTATATCCCAGCGATTACTTATCCACTCACCAGTTCTTTCTTATCGCAGGCTCAGTTGAAATCAATTCAAACGAAAGCCATGGCTATCATAACGGCCAAATGCGGTTTTAATCGGAAGACGAAATTGGAAGTCTTGTACGGTCCACGGGAACTCGGCGGTGCTGATTTCAAACTCTTAGCTGTTCAGCAAGGAATAGCACAAACAACGTACTTTCTCCGTCATTGGCGAGGCCAGACCACCGTCGGGAAATTGTTAAAGTGCACTCTAGCGTGGATACAATTATCAATCGGCACTTCGTTTGCAGTCCTGGAGCGACCAGAAGTGTCCTTACCCCACCTCGAATCCAAATGGATAGCAAGCCTTCGCACCTTTCTAGCTTCCATTGGAGCCTCCATTTTGTTAGACGACTCGGCGGTACCGAAAGTGCAACGCGAACACGATTGTCATCTCATGGATATAATCATCCAATCAGGAAAGTTCAAACCCGCAGAAATACGGAAGCTGAATTACTGCCGATTGTATTTGAACGCAGTCACCCTCGCCGACATTACTAAACCAAACGGAGAAGAGTTAGATCCGTGCTTGCTGAAAGGTCAACCTTCCATGTACAGTGGCATTACCACTTGGCATACAATAAATCAAGATCGTCCATCGGAGAAAGAGTGGAAATTGTGGCAGAAAGCAAACAGGTTATGGAGCGACTCCCAAGCACGGTTGTACCAGCCGCTTGGTGCTTGGATGGTTCCTCTTCCAGATCTTCGGTTTCAGTTCTTTGCTTATACCTATCGTCGCTCCTTGTTTGTTCGAATTGAAGATGGACACTATAAAGTCTTTCGTCATCAGGGACATAACTTATTTTGGCCAGCATCCACTTCGCCCACGCGATCTTACTCGCAGCTTCCTCCCAGAGCTCGACCTGCAGAAGTTCAAGCAAGCTTTCTTCACTCGAAGTGGAAACTTTTGGGCACCCCGTCACCACATCTTCGTCACTCTTTCATTCCACCTTCAGCCACAGCTACATTTGATTTATACGTCAATACTTTGGAGCCTTGGGAGATCGATCTCTTACGCCAAGTCACACTTGAGGTCGATCCTTACTCATTGTGTCTTGAATTGACCCCCGGTTTTCGTGCTGTCAGCGATGGTTCAGCTAAGTTTCAAACGAATGGCTCCTTCGGGTGGGTAGTTAGCACTTTGGATGGACAACGCATTGCATATGGAATGGGCCCAGCGAGAGGACGCACTATCCACTCTTATCGAGCAGAGGCATATGGACTCTTGTCTCTCTTAAGGTTCCTGGTGAGGATAAAAGAGTACACCGGTATGCATGAACCATGGGTCGGAATTATAGCGACCGATAGCAAAGGAGTAATCGATACACTGCAAACGGGAGACAAAGACGTCCAAGCGGTCGACGATCCCATTGATTTAGACGCAGGCGCAGTCGTGTTAGATTGTCTCCGAGCCGAATGGGATGTACTCATCGAGATACAGACAGCCATGCATGCCCTTCCGCAAGTGACGTTGAAACATGTGAAAGGACATCAAGACGACAAGCGTCCATATCACGCTTTGAACCTCTTGGAGCAACTTAATGTCGATGCTGACAAGCAAGCTAGCGCTTATCAACTTGAATTTGGAACACATCGCCCGTTCGTGATCATGTCTCCGTTAACAAGGGCCCACCTTCAATTCTCGGATGGTACAGTGACTGGAAGATATAAAGAAGTTTTGAGTTACGAGTCGACAGAGCGGCCTCTTCTTGAATATATTCGGCGGAAGAACATATGGAGCGCGGCTACTTTACAGACAGTTCACTGGGAAGCTCATGCGCAGGCAATTAAACGCACGTCCGTGCCTCATACACACTTGGTCAAACTCCTGCATAATATTCTGCCCACCCACGCTCAAGCCAATAAATTCGATGGCGGTACACGCACATGTCCAGTGTGTTCCAATCCTGGGGAGGACTTCCATCATATTCTGCGATGTACACATGCGCCCCGACTAGAATGGAGAAGGACTTTTCAACGTGATCTTCGAGATTATCTCATGCGTAACAACTCGTCACCGCTGTTGAGTTCTCTCTTGTTAGCCGGCGTTCGCAACTGGTTTGACTCGGACTCCGATATCCAAATACAACCTGAGGCTTTTCACCCTTCCCTTCGCGCCATCATCTCTCAACAGAACAAGATCGGCTGGGGCCAGATCATCCTTGGGCGATTCAGTGTCTCCTGGAGCTTGCATCAGAAAGGATACTTATTGAGCATTACAGACGGGGCACCTGAGGAGATCCAGCGTCAAAGTTTGTTATGGCAAGTGAATTTGATTAAATTCGTATGGGAGCGTTGGTACACGTTATGGAAATTACGGAATCGAGACGTTCACGGACATGATGCAAAGACACGAGCAGATGCGGCCCGCCTTGAAGTTCGTCGAAAGTTAAATGACCTTTATCGAAACCGAAATATGTACGAGGAACACGTGCAAGCCTTGCTATTACCATCAGTTGATGACCATGCAAATCAGGCAGTCAAGGTGACCCAAAATTGGTTAACGCTCAATGCCCCGATCTTTCGAGAAAGTTATCGCAGAGTCAAACAACGTGCATTGCGAGGAATGCGTTCGATTCGTACGTATTTCAGCCCCTCCTAACACGGCCTCCTCTGAGACTATATATCATGTTGGTGGCTGGTGCACCATCCAGTGTAGTGCCCACCCCGTGCAAGCTGCACCGTCTATTCAGTAGACACTGCCGCTACACGTAAAATAGATTTCGGGTTTTTTTTTTTTTATGGCTGGTTGCAAAATCAGAGTACTTCCAGTAGCCTGCGTACACTTGCATACAAAATTATTAGCACGACAAAGTAGTACTGCCATTTCTGTAGAAAAAAAGAACGAATCTTTAGCAAATGGATACAAATTCTCAATTCTGATGCCAGCATCACAAAAGCAATCATCAATCACGATGATCATGTTTCCATATTGTCCTCAATATCATCAAGGAATACAGCCTTGCAGAAGGTGCTGTCGAAGTCCATGGCACATCTATGTGTCTTGAATTTCTTCAGCAGCTTTTCCACCTTCACAGGAGAGGCGGAAGCGTCGTCTAATTCAGAAGTTGGCGACGAATCAGTAAGTTGATCTTGTCGGATCTTGTGATATGCAAGAATGTATGCTCGGGCGCGTTGCGAAAACATTCGTACGCGCTCTGCTGTAATGACATTTCTTGAAAAGCACTTTCTCACTGTCCGACGGAAGTTGTCCTTGCCTCTCTTGTCTTTCAAAGGTTGCCGTCGAAAGTAATTTTTGGCACATCCCCACGCGTATTCAATCCCTTCCCCAGCAAGCTCACAGTGGCATTTTGGTGTTCGATCCATGAACAGGCCCATCTCCTTGGCCTTGATTTGAAGCATTGTTTCTTGGGCCTCGAAGTCCTTGAGGTTCGACATGAGGTACCGAAGACTCTTGTCCTTCTCGACTGCTCCCATTGAATCTTTTTTACCATGGACTGTATAAGATTTTCGATCTTGGCTGGGATCGATCCATCCTCGCTCCCAAAGAATCTGCTCCATCCCTTTTGCTTTTCCTTCCCAGCCTTCGAGGATGTCTTGTTTCTGGTATGTAAGTGCGATGCCTGCGCGTTCTGCCATGTTCTTGATCTGTTGCTTGCTTCCTTTCGGGTTTTCGATGCCTTCTTGCTGAAGCATTTTAATCAGCTGTGGCTTGGTGTACTCCTTTGTGATTACGGTCGTTCCAAAATGATCTTTCCTTGTTTGCTGTCGTTCCTCTGGGGTCATCCAGTATGGCCCATCGTCACTCGGACGAAATACCATGGATTGGACGTCGCCAACATTGAGCTTGAAATCGTGATTGTGTGGTCCGAGGTAACCGTCAACGCTCTTGATTATGCTATCTTTCATGATGTTTTGCTCACCCCCGTATCCCTTGTTCATTCCTTCTATTCGCAGTGCATCATCTGGCATTCGATCATGACCACAAGAGTGCTCAAAAAGGAATAGAAAGTCATATTGAGGATAGAGAGTCTTGACGACATCCGCGCAGTCTTCCAATTGTAGGACCATTGAATCGTACGTCCAGTATCCCTCCGCTGATGCACCGTACTCAAACTCCAAAACGAAGGGACTCGTGGTAAGTGGTTGCTTGAGTTCGTTTCCTCGTTTCTTTCTGGCTGCTGTCTCATCCTTGTACTTCGTTCCTAGTCTTGCTGCGTTCACGCGTTGGAGTTCGTTGCTTGTAAGCGCCATTCCATACCCAAACTCGCGTGAAACGAAAGCTGAGATCATCACTCCGAGGCCGTCATCTTTTGGGATCAGTGCCTGCTCGCGATTTGGCCCGTTCCAGCTCTTGTGCGTGAAGGAATACTGCTTCACGATGCATTCGTCTTGTCCAAACACAATGAGAGGACGCTTTTCTGGATTCGATCGTACGCTGACATTTCCGCCAAATGCTTTTTCTTTGTTCATTTGGTTCATGAATTCCTTGCAGGTGTCGACATGATATTCGACCATTGTATTGCCGGTAAGTTCGTCCGTATATGTGAATCCACTGCCCGCTGTGACCTTGCCTAACGCTTGCAGCTTCTCGGCCTCTTCCAGACTGACTTGAATCCAACGAAACATCTGGCGCTCAAGGAGCAAGTAGCGCTCGCAGAAGTCCCACCGATACTCAACCGTCGCTTTCTTCTCGTGTCCGTCAACGTAATATCCCTTTCGACGCGTTTCGTATCGAAATCCAAGGTGCAACATCCATCGGTAAGTTGTGGCATGGCAAAGACAGCTCAAGCCATACTCTCGCAACAGATTCAACTTTTCTTCTTCGAACTCACTTTCACTTGTTGCTTCCTTTCCTTGCAGGCGTTCGACGACAAGTGATTTTATAATTGTGTTGTGGAGGTATGAGTGCATCATATCGATTGAAAGGTCAGAGAGATTCTCGCGCCCATACTCTTTCATTACCGTAACAACAATAGGATGGGCCTCCAGGAAAGCTGGTAAGTCTCTTTTCCCCCTGCTCTTGATGCGGAATGATTTTGTTTTGCAAAACTCAACATTCCATCTTTGCAGAACTTTTTCATTCTTGATATATTTGATATGGACAGTGGCGAGTTGATCGATTGCGTCACGACAACAATCGTTCCAAGTCTTGAATGGCATCTCTTCAATTGCAATACGGTAAGCCTGTGCAAGATATCTCGCTTTCATTCGGATGTCCTCTTTCTTGTGCTCACTCATTGTTTCGTCAGCATCCAGACCCTCGACGATCATCTTGTACGACACTGCAGTTGCGTTGGCATTCTCAAGCACGGCAATCAGCTCCTCTAGTCGGTCAATCGAAGTCTCCTTCCCTCTTGAAGCATTGAAAAGCCTGAATGCCTCAGTCGACTCCCACCAAATGTTGTAACCTGGTGCAAGTTGTGGTGGTGCGAGTCCGGGAGATGCGTTTTGTTCCTCCGTCGTCACTTCGCTCCCGCTCCCGCTCCTGCTACAACTAGTGGAATGACGTGCTGTGTAATTACTAGTAGTAGTAATAATTTCAGATTGGCGAAGTCTTTTAGCTGCTCTTTCATCGTCGTCGTTATTTTGATTTTTATGTTGCAGTGGCGGTGCTTGATTTGCAATTGAAATCAACTCGATTACGTCGGGCGGAAACTGTCGTTGTTCTTTGTTCCGAGTCACACGCTCCAGCGCCTTTATCTCATCATCCAATTGTGGAAAAGTGTTGTACCATGCCTTTCCTATTGGTGGACTATTGACATGTTCATTTCCATCTGGATCACACAAGTAGTAGCAATGATTTCTTCGTTTTGTATCCTTTGGCCGGTACGTATCGTGATAGATCCCAAACTGATTTGAAGCCGATTTTTCTGCGTTCATATCAAGCTTCAAGGCTGGATCTTTCAACAAAGCACTATTGAGATCATCTGCATTGAATTGTAGTGGTTCTGGAATTGTATACCACTCATGACAGAGTGAAACAAGGTGGTCGGCAGTCCTCCACTTGTGTCGGAAGCGTGGTTCACGACAAAGGTATTTTATTGAACTTCTAATGAAGCGATACCTTTCTCTTGGGTGGAGCCAATAGCTTGATTGCATTTTCAAGCAAGTTAAGAAGGGATTAGATGCTTTGGCTCCACCTGATTCACACTACTGCAGGAGAAATGCACGACGGCGTTTTCGCCATGGTCGAGAGGCGTTTGTCGTGTTGTTTGTGCGGAAAAATAATGGCGCGCTATCATCGGACGGCGCTAATTATGACGTCACGTATTAGGGCTACGCAGAGCTACGGGAAGTTTCCGATTTTTTCAACCAGCCATACGGCTCTTGACATTACTCGCAAGTGCGAGCTATTTGATATCGCTAGTCTTATGGAGGAACATGGCATGCGGTTATTGCCTCGTCTCGGATGTATTGCGTTCCAATTGAAATAATAGATGATTTTGGCAAAGAATAGACGTTTGTGTTGGAGCCATTTACTCATGCAAATCGATAGACCATTGTCAATCTACTACTGTTCTCACGAGGCTCCAAGACTCAAGTCGTTGTCGGCGCACCACTCCTGCCACACCCTGGAACCCTCTCGAATTATTATTGAAAAGACTTTTGATGCTAGACCAAATGATTTGGGCGGCATTTAGCAGGATCTTCGTTCGTTTCCTCTCGCATGCGCGCCGTGTTTGATAGTGTCCACCACAATTTTTCTGCAGCTCTGATTCTTGTTAATGTTTCTACTGTCGTCCCTCACGAACGATTAAATCATCGAAGTCTGTGGCGGCCATTTTATGATGTTACTCCTGTCCACCGAATTTAGGAGGAGGAAATAGATGGCGAAGCACGAGGCATTTTTGCCCATTAAAAGCTCGACCTCTCATGTACGGGCCATGAACTCGAAGCCGATTTTTGAATTACCCATGTTGGCTGATCCAAAGGCGCTTCGAGATCTCACGTTCCAAGCTCCCGAACTCGAGTGGGTGTCGTGGAGAGCCAACACACCATTTTCTCTGCAAGCATGCCGATTCTTGAAAGCTGTGTTGTGTGTGCGTGGTCGAATCTGCTCCAATGAATCGTTGCTCTCAAGTGGCTCAAATGATGGATACCTGATGCCACATGTCACTTTTGAGCGTTACGATTGATATCACTTCCTCCGGTTATAGAAAGCCTCCTGCAATCTCGAGGCGAGACCATTTTTGTTCGAATGTAACGCTGAATTTTGCCTGTCAATCACAATCGCCAGTTGAGGATCGTGTTGCAAAGGATCTACTTTCGGATAGCAGGATATATGCTCGGGACGCTTAAATGTTCAAACCAATTACTCAATCCGTGCAACTGGAGCCGTAGGCATGGCTGCGTGTGTCTGTATGCCAAACGATACAGGGCTTTGACAAAAGCATTATTCTCCACTCTTGGCGCGCGGTCTCATTTCTCGACCTGTGGGGAAAAAGTGGACATGCTCGTCGGGAAGCATTGATGGCCACATTACAAGAAAGGAATTTCTTCACTTGTCGTCGGGCGATGATCGCAATGACATCAGTTTATGATGGTGTTCGCCGTCCGCCTTTACACTGAAGGCTCACGTCACCCTCCACTATCAGCACAATATAGGCGTACTGAAGTGTTTATACTCATTGGTACTTTCAGGATCGAGTAGACCAGTTGTATGCACAACAAAAGCGAGGAAGCGTCGAGTGAATGCAATGATACAGTGCACAGTTGTACGGTACGTATTTCATCTAGTGTGACAGAGTGTTTCGTCTTTCGTCAGATGGTTTCGATTAGAATGCAAGGAAATGACGTCAAGCCGTACCAATCAGTACCGAGCCCTGCACGTACAACCTACGGTGATACAGTACTCCAGTAAGACAGTAGCATAGGCAGAGCATGCTGATTGGTACGGCTTGACGTCATTTCCTTGCATTCTAATCGGATCCGGATTTGATGTTCGTTGATGGGAGTATGTAGGGTCAAGTATCAATTCTACTACTACTCGAAATGATGACGTCTCAACTCCCAACATATATACATGTAGTGTTATGTCGTATTTTCTAATTGGCGCAAGTGCCATGCATATTCCGCATAAACTGGGAAGGACATCATAGAGTGAGCTATAGAGTGTTTGTTTTCTTTTCGCAAGGCAATCCCGCAACTTGACAACCATATGATCGTGCCGTACATAGTCAAGAGGGGGATTGTAAGATCACCTTTCCATCAGCACATAGCACATTTCCTTGATCACATCAGCATCCTTTCGAATACAACTACGATAAATTGTAGCTACATTCTACTGGCATAAGTGTTTCCACAATAAATATGAGTTGGATAACAGTCCAAGCGCCCGAGGATGGTGATGACATCACGGACATGGAGTCGAACGAGTTTAAGTTGTTCCAGAATGTCATTCACGGCAACATTGACCAAATTCGTGACCTGTTGCGAAAAGGGGCCGATTTGAGAACGAGATACCATGTAACACATGATTTTCAGGAAATTCGGTCGTGCTTGCATCGTGAGGTCGGTAAAACGGCCCTCTTGCTGGCAAGCCGTGTTGGTCGTACGGAGGTTGTTCGCGAGTTATTAAAACACGAAAATGTGGGTGTCAATGACAAAGACGAATTCGGTGGCACAGCCCTCATCACGGCTTGCTGTTATGGCTACCTGGAGGTGGTTCGCGAGTTGTTGAAGCACAAAAATGTGGATGTCAATGCCAAAAGTGACAGAGGTTTCACTGCCCTCATTGATGCGTGCCAACGTTCTCATGAAATGGTTCGCGAGTTGTTGAAGCACAAAGATGTGGATGTAACCGTCCAAGGCGAAGATGATTTCACACCCTCATCGCTGCTTGTTCTGGCGGCCGTGTGAAATTGTTCGCATGTTGTTGAAGAACAAAAAAGTGGATGTCAATGACAAAGACAGACGTCGTTGTACTGCCCTCATTACGGCCAGCCGTAATGGCCATCTGGAGATAGTCCGCGAGTTGTTGAAGCAAAGAAATGTGGATCTCAACGCCAAAGACAACATTGGAAACACTGCCCTCATTGGGGCGTGCCGAGGTCGGCATACGGATGTGGTTCGAGAGTTGTTGAAGCATAAAAATGTGGATGTATCTGTCAAAGGCAGAAATGATGACACAGCCCTCCTGGTGGCTTGTTCTGGCGGCTGTTTGGATATCATTCGTGAGTTGTTGAAGAACAAAAATGTGAATGTCAATGACAAAGACACAAGTGATGAAACATCCCTTTTCATGATCGGCAATGATGTGGAGGTGGCGCGCGAGTTGTTGAAGGTCAAGAATGTGGATGTCAACTTCAAAGCCAAAAACGGTCGGACACCTCTTGTAGATGCTTGCGTTCAAGGCTATGCGACTGCGGTTCGCGAGTTGTTGAAGCACAGAAACATTAATGTGAATGCAACAGAAAGGGATGGTGTCACAGGCCTCGCCTTTGCTGGTTGTTTCGGCTATGTGGATGTAGTTCGCGAGCTGTTGAAGCACAAAGATGTGGATGTGAATGCCAAAGGTAGATTCGGTCGCACAACCCTTGTCGCAGCTTGCCGGGACGGTCGTGTGGAGGTAGTTCGCGAGTTGTTGATGCACGTGAATATTGACGTGCATGCTAGAGGTGATGACGGTCTTACATCCTCCTCGCGGCGAGCTACAGGGTCATTTGGAGGTAGTTCGTGAGCTCTTGACGAACGAGAATGTGGATGTGAATGCAAAAGACAAACAAGGTCTCACATCCCTCATCGTGGCGTGCTCCAATGGTCATATGGAGGTGGTTCGTGAGTTGTTGATGCACAAGAATGTACATGTGAATGCCCAAGATAAGAAAGGTCGCACAACATTGCTCTGGGAGTGCTATAGGGGCCACTGGGACATTGTTCGCTTGTTGCTCAAACACCATGACGTCGACATCAATGCCAAATGCTCACGAGGTAACACTGCTCTTATGTGGGCAACTCTCTGGGGACAAATGGATGTGGTTGACGACATGTTGAAGCACGAGACTGTGGATGTTGATTGCAAGAATAAAGCTGGTTCTACGGTTCTTGACATTGCTCGCAAGTGTGAGCTGTTTGATATCGCTAGTCTTTTGAAGAAGCATGTCATGTAGTCTTCGCCTCGTTACGATTTCGTGCGAGCTTTGCTTAGACGAGGAAGTTATTTCATTACAACAAAGGCTGTTTTGTCAGGGAAGTGTGACGGAGGAAGCGGTTGACTGCGACTGAAGATTAATGTGCGCGCTGTTTACTCATGGGTCGTGAAATAAAAAATACATTAAAATATTGATACACCCCGCTCAAGGTACAGCTGTTCTTGCGATGCTCCCAGAGTCAGGTTTGAACCAACAGAGCTGCTGTCGTCCTTTCAACGCTTGGACAATGTAATGGGACGCATCCCAATCGCAGCATTGACGCAAAGCGCTCAAGCACTGCGAAAGCATATCACTAGCAACATGCTACAGTACGCAGGATTTTCACGCAGTTCTCAAACCATCCTGTTTGTATTGAATTTGTGCCTCTTAGGGACAGAGGGAGCGATGACATTGCATAGAAGAACTTGACCTCGAATTTACGTGCAAGGAATAAATAGCCAATTTCGTTTTGCCAACGTTGGTTGATTCATATGTGCTTCCAGATCACTCAGTAACAGCTCTCCAACTCTCGGTTTCATGGACGGATGACCGGTGTCGTGATGAGCTAACGTACCTCTGCAAACATTCCAGTTCTGAAGATGTGTTGTTGTGTTGTCCAGTCTGCTCTTGATTTTATGCGGACGACAGCAAGAATTAATTCTCTACAATGAGATCGAATAATTGATATCTACCAACTTGCTTCAAGCCGTTTCGATAAGCGCCACGACGCAGGCGTCTCCTTCCCAGTATGGCAGACCTTCTGCTGTCAAGAATCAAGACAACTTTTCAACGATCCGTTGAATAGTTGTCGCCATCCATTGTGATTTCTGACGGCCAATCACCATGATTGCACGTTGAGGGCATTGCTTCAACGGAAAGTAGTGATTGTCTGGCGACGCGTCAAACCAATTTTGCTCAATCCATGTAACAGCGAAACATCTGGAATCGAGGACAAGGCTTTTTTGTGCTAGAAGGGCTTCGAGCAACGTTGTTGTTTACTCCCTTCGCGTTGGCGCGACCAAGAGAGCGACATTTGAAAAGATGTGGTCTCGTTTCTCGACCTGTCGGCAACGTGGAGCACCGAGCAGCACCACCTCTCTGGTTGGCTTTCCTCTTGCGAAGCGATCAAATCCTGTGATGCGCATTTTCAGAGTCTCTTGGCACACGAAATCATGAGTACAGTAGACCTACTGTATATACAGTATAAAGAGTCCCTCGGCTCCATGCAGCCTTCTCATTGAAATCTGAAAATGCAAGAAAGATTCATCTTCCAGTCACGGCCTGCTATAGTACCGAAAGCGTGCCAAGCCTTGTACTCCGAGTAATAGTACCATGGACCAGGCTGTGGGACAATAATTTTGTCAATCAACGTACACGACTAAAATTAAATACGTGTTGGTTCAAGTAGGTTTCCTTGTTTTCCATGTATAGTCTCCTATTTTGAAATCAACCTCGCATTTCGGCTTGCATGCAAATGCAAATCCAGAGCATACACGGGTCGTCGTGCTTGAACGTTGATCGTTGTACGCCTAAATAAAATATTGGAAAGAAGGGTCGCAGGTCGAGTGTCGCATTGTTAAGTTCAATAGAAACGATGTACGGATTCGTATGTTATACAAAGGTTCAAGAGATGCATATTTGTTCATAGGACGTGTGCCGAACTCTTGGGTACTCGCCGCTCGCCCATCATCGAAATAATTTTTAACGAAAGAAGGTGTAGACCTACTACCCTGTGCACACTCTTCCTCGGAGGTGCTAGAGGACGCATTCTCGAGATGCCGCTGCCGCTGCCGTCCTATCGCTTCTGCTTTCTCTCGTTGGGATCATTGATGCTTTTGTCGCTTGTTTGCAGAGTAAGCCCCGTAGGGTCAGAGTACTTGACGAGTTCCAAAGCCAGCACATGCCACAACATGTCATTGGAACTTATCTTCGAAGCGATGAATCGTTTGACTGATGTAACCTCGTCACCGGGTCCCCATTGGAATGAGAGTGAAACGTTCAAGATCCGCCGGGCTCTTGAGTTGCTACAACACGTGTCAGGTATTGCCGAGTGTTCAACTTTGGACACAAAGCAAAGGTATTTAGGAGAAGACGGCCACAACGACGACGAGAATTACTTGCAATATGACGATGTGAAAGTGACGTATGACTCAGACAACGACACTGTGGTGACTGTCGGTGAAGATGTCATTGTGGTTGTCGACCATGGCGTGTATCACTATGTATTCAACTCCATCATGTTGTTGCTTTGCATTGCAGTCGGTGCTCTGATGTCCGGCCTTCTCATGGGTGTCATGACCTTGGAACCACTCATGTTGGGAATAAAGTCCCGACAGCGAACTCCTCTGACGATCGGATCATGGCCATGAAATTGATGCCGTTTTCGAAAAATAAGAACCTTGTCCTTGTGTCGATCCTAATCGTGAATTGTGGTGTCAACGAGGCCCTTCCTGTATTCTTCGATGCTCTGTTGGACTCCCCGTGGCTTTCCATCCTCTGTGCGCTTACAGTGGTTTTGTTGGTTGGAGAAATTCTGCCTTCAGCATACTTCACGGGCACGGATCAAATCAGGATTGCTTCCAAGCTGATCCCCGTCCTTCGTATTGTGATCATTCTTACTTCACCTATATCATATCCTTTGAGCAAACTCATGGACAAGTATTTTCACGAAGGTGATGGCAGTTCCGCGTTCAAGCGCAGTGAACTCAATGCCCTTGTTCGAATTCAGTACGAACAACGTTTAATGTCGAAACGTCAAGATGCCAAAAATTGGGTAATTCAGCGGTCTAAGTGTTGAATAATGTTATCGACGTAATGACCGGACATAGTGAGAGGACAAACGGAGACGAAACGAATACCGGATGGAGAACCGTTGAGTCTAAACAAGATATTAAAGAGAAACGGAAGCGGTCACGGTTGAGTGCCGGCAAGACTGAGAACGTATCACGTGTGAACGAAAAGGTCAATTGTAAACGGACCACCTTGGGAAACGAATGATAGTCTCATTCTAATTTAATTTTCCGATTTACAAGCGATTTAATCTCCCAGTGTCTACTACAGTACTGTACCGTTGTCTGATTGGCACGTAGGTACTGTGTGTTGATATTGTGGTTTCAACAAAATTAAATTAGAAAACTCAAGTCCTAATCATGGCAGAGGCCAAGGAAAGGACCGAGCGAAACAGTGATGCAGGACAGAAGGACAAGGAAGAAGGTGAAGCCAAAAAGAGAGGCTACAACTTCAACAAGGGTCATCGTGTCGCGTCGAAGAAATTTGAAGGAAAATGCGACGAGCTGAACGGAGCTATTTTTGATTGTTCTGAATCTAAAATGGCAGATACGTTCGTCAGAACCAAGAAGGAGTTATCCGCTTATTGCGGTAGGACTTTCAAGCATGGTGGCGACATTCGTCTCGCTATCGACACTCTTGAGGCGCCAACGTTCTTCCTACCAGACGACTTACCTCCAACAGCAACTGCTGGTCAGACGAAATTGTGGGAGACGCAGTCACAATGGTCGGAAAACAGATGGCGGGCTTCAACGAAAACATCAAGAAGCTATACGCCCTTATGGGGCCAATGCACCGACATGATGCAGCAGAAGCTGGAATCGAGCGCTGGCTGGGACGAGATCTGGCGAAGCGGCGATGGCCTGAAACTGCTCATACTTATCAAGAACATTGCGTATGCCTTCCAAAGCCAGAATTATCCAGGAAGGGCCATCCACGAAGCAAAGAAACGATATTTCAACCTGATGCAAAACGGAAGCACTACTCTGAAGGAGCATCTCACCGTTTTCAACAATCTCGTTGATGTGCTCGAACATACTGGCGGCAACATCGATGACGACGTCGGGATGGAACGGTATGTTCTAAACGGAAGAGACAAGGCCGCGATGACCCCTGCCGAGCTCGGTGCTATGAAGGCCGAAGTCAGGGACAGGATCCTGGGAGTTGCGTTTATGTTGACGTGCGATCGTGCCCGTTTCGGCAAGTACATCGAAGGGATCAACAACGATTACAATGAGGGTAACGCCCGCTATCCCAACAGCAGGGCCGATGCATTTCATCGCCTCTCCAACTACCAGAACAATCCTCGACTCGGACAGCGCGAGGTGGGAGGCGAAGGGGAAATTGCCTTCGTGAACGCCGACAGCGAGAAAGCTGACAAAAAGGCCAAACCCAGAAGCAAGGAGCACATAACGTGTCACCGCTGCAAAAAGAAAGGACACTACGCAAACGAGTGCGACGGTGAACGTGTGGCGGAGGGTGATGAGAAAAAGCCAGCAGCTGAAGCAGCCAAGAAACAGTCGGGTACGACGCTACTCGTGGCATCTACGACATTGACTTCGACGACCAAGATGAGGTTGCCAACTATGCCTTCGTAAACGTCGGCGCGGTTGGACCTGACCACGGGGTTGTCATGCAAATCGAGCACGACGGTAAGCTTCCGCGAAACTGGATCCTTCGATAACCAGTCTACAGTGGATGTTTTCTGCAACAAGAATCTGTTGTCGAATATTCGCGAGCATTCAAACTCGATGGACATTCACTGCAACGCTGGCATCGCCAGTACTAAGTTGATCGGCGAGCTCCGTGGATACGGAACCGTGTGGTACAACCCTGCAGGCATTGCGAACATTCTGTCTCTCGCGAAGGCGAAAGAACGTGGATACCGCGTGACATTCGATACCGAGGAAGGAAATGCTTTCCACCTAACCAAACATGACGGGACGGTGCGTGTTTTCAAGCAGTCCCCGAAGGGGCTATACTACATCGATACCAAGGAACAGGACCATGAAGACACAGCAGGACACTATGGCGTGAACCTGATCAATACGGTAGAGGATAACCGTATTAAGTACTCCGAACGCGATTACTCGGCGGTACTGGCTCGAAAGGTACAAAAATCATCGGAAGACCAAGCACTAAGACATTCCTGGGCATCGTGGACAAGAACCTGTTCCAAAATTGCCCTGTCAAGCGTGAGGACATCATTGCAGCGGAGCGGATATTTGGCCCAGAGGTCGGATCGCTCATGGGCAAGACAATCCGAAAGACGCCAAAAGCAGTCCAGGCTACGTACACCAATATACCAGCTACCATAATGTCTCGGTACCGGAAAGTGACTCTTGCCGGTGATATCATGTTCGTAAACAAGCTTCCATTTTTCGTTACAATTTCGAGGAATATTCGGTTTTCGACATCTGAGTTCCTAACCAACCGAAAATCCGAGACGATTTTTAAGGCCATCACGCATGTGCACCAGACGTATGCAAAGCGTGGGTTCCACATTGAGGTGATACTGATGGACGGCGAGTTTGACAAGGACGGTCTCGTTGGTGACGTTGCGGAGTTAGGGATCACCATAAATTGTGTGGCCGCCGAAGAACATGTGCCTGAGATAGAGCGCCACATCAGGACCATCAAAGAAAGGTCCAGAAGTGTGGTCAGCACACTGCCGTTCAAGCAATTGCCCGCAAGAATCGTTATCGAGCTCATACACTACGTGGTGTTCTGGCTCAACAGTTTCCCTGCCCAGAGGGCATTTCCGATGTGTTGAGCCCTCGAGCTATCGTGGTGGGGTCGACGATTGACTATGCCACTCATTGCAAAATCGAGTTTGGCGCTTACGTCCAGACCCATGAACCCCACGACAACTCTATGACACCGCGCACGACAGGTGCCATTGCGCTCCGCCCGACAGGTAACGCACAAGGGGACACTATTTCTACAGCCTTACAACTGGTAAGCGCCTGCACCGCACACAATGGACAGAACTCCCAATCCCTGCAGATGTCATTGATCGGGTGCACAGACTATCTCGGCGATCTCGAACTGACTCCCCTTGAGTTTTCCGATCGGGCAGGAGTGCTCATTCCCGATAATGACGACGATGGTGACGATGGCGACGATGCGAATGATGAAGACGACGATGGTGACGATTTCGATCCGAACGACGACCCAGATGATGATGATGACGACTGGATCGACGGCCAGATCGCAGGAGTGGATGATGAGATCGTTGAGATTGTTGAAGAGAACATCCCACCAGATGTTGCCAGAAGAGGATGCAAACGAAATCATAAATATGGACGACGAAGTCATCATCGACGACGAAGCGAACGAAGTGACGAGAGCAAACGCGAACGAGGTGACGAGAGACGACGAAGTGAACGCTAACGACGAAGCAACGAGAGCAAACGCGAACGCTGACGACGAAGCAAACGAAGTGACGAGAGCAAACGCGAACGAGGTGACGAGAGAGGATGCCGAAAACGACGAAGTGAACGCCGAAGATGACGCAAACGAAATGACGAGAGCAAACGCGAACGAGGTGACGAGAGATGCCCATAACGAAGCGAACGAGGGCGAAATCGCCCCCGAGATTGCCCCACTTGTGCCAGCAGCACGAGCCGAAGCTGCGCGGCCTGCAATGCAAGTCGACGAACTCATGGACGAGCGATACGGAAGGAGGCTGGGAAAATATAATCTCCGGGCCCGAAAGCCGCGAGACTATGGCCACCTTCACGCTACGCTCGAGTCGATCGCCATGACACAGCACAGCGTACGAAAGGACTCGAATTTTGGCGAAGCAGGCGTTGACGCCGTGCTCAAAGAACTAATGCAACTATACGACCGCGAGGTCATAAGGCCAAGGGGCAAAGACGAGATGACCGACGAAGAACGCGAGGCGGCACTGCAATACCTAATGTTCCTGAAGCAGAAACGAGATGGCACGGTAAAGGAAGAGGCTGTGCAGACGGCAGAAAACAGCGATCATACACCACCAAGGAAGAGGCGAGTTCACCAACGGTCGCAACTGAGTCAGTCATGCTATCATGCACAATTGACGCCGAGGAAGAGATGTGGGGTGGTCGACCTCCCAGCTGCGTTCATGCAGGTCGGGATGGAGGGCGAAAGAACAGTCCACATGAAACTGGAAGGGAAGATGGCTGAGCTGATGGTCCGGATCGATCCCAAAATGTATCGAAAGTACATTCAGATGGAAAACGGACGGATGGTGCTCTATGTGGAGCTGGAGAAGGCATTATACGGCACACTTACGGGCGCATTTCTGTTTTGGAAGAAGCTGAGCAAGCAGCTGGTTAAATGGGGATTTGTTCTGAATCCTTACGACAGTTGTGTTGCCAACAAAATGATCAATGGTAAGCAATGTACCATTTTGTGGCATGTGGACGATCTTAAGATCTCCCATGTCGACCCGAAAGTTGTTGACGACGTGATCGAGCTGCTTAAGTCCGAATTTGGAAAGGAAGCCCCGCTCACAATTTCGAGAGGAAAGGTACACGAATACCTTGGTATGACGATTGACTTCAGCGTTAAGGGCAAGGTTAAGTTTACGATGATCGATTACATCGAGAATATGATAACGGAACTACCTGCCGACATGTCTGGAACGGTCAGGTCACCGGCATCATCGCATCTGTTTGATGTTAATGATGATGCGGAAAAGCTGAACACCGAGCTGTCCGATTTCTTCCATCACAATGTGGCTAAGCTTCTGTTTCTATGCAAGCGTGCCCGTCCAGATATACAGACAGCAGTCGCGTTCCTGTGCACTCGCGTGAAAGAGCCGGACGTGGACGATTACAAGAAGTTGGGCAGGACTATGATGTATCTGCGAGGCACCGCCAAGATGCCATTGACGTTGGAGGCTGACGGATGCAACGTCGTTAAATGGTGGGTTGACGCCTCGTTTGCGGTCCACCCTGACATGCGAAGCCACACAGGTGGCGTGATGACACTGGGCAAGGGGGCGATCTACGGCACTTCCACTCGACAAAAGATTAATACGAAAAGTTCGACTGAGGCCGAACTGGTTGGGGTGAACGACATTCTGCCACAAGCCCTATGGACCCGATACTTCTTGGAGGCCCAGGGATACGCAGTTAAAGAGTCCATTGTCTATCAAGACAATAAGAGTACGATCCTATTGGCTGAAAACGGGAAGGCGTCGAGTGGAAAGCGAACTCGACATATCAATATTCGCTACTTCTTTATCAAGGATCGGGTGGCCTCTGGAGAGGTCAAGATTGAGTATTGTCCTACTAACGAGATGGTTGGTGACTTCTTTACTAAACCCTTGCAAGGTATGCAATTTATAAAGTTCCGCGACGAGATCATGAACGTCAATCCTACGACCCACGATGATGGATCACAGGATTGCAGGAGTGTGTTGAATAATGTTATCGACGGAATGACCGGACATAGTGAGAGGACAAACGGAGACGAAACGAATACCGGATGGAGAACCGTTGAGTCTAAACAAGATGTTAAAGAGAAACGGAAGCGGTCACGGTTGAGTGCCGGCAAGACTGAGAACGTATCACGTGTGAACGAAAAGGTCAATTGTAAACGGACCAGCTTGGGAAACGAATGATAGTCTCATTCTATTTTAATTTTCCGATTTACAACAAGCGATTTAATCTCCCAGTGTCTACTACAGTACTGTACCGTTGTCTGATTGGCACGTAGGTACTGTGTGTTGATATTGTGGTTTCAACACACAGGCTGATTCTCTTCAGTGTGTGTCGTACATATTCATACGTGGATGAGCGACATTGTCTCGGTTGGCAGTTAACCTTGGCTCGCAGCTTCACCCACTAATCGGAAGCTTATCGGAAGTGTTTCCTCTCCTTAATCACAAGCATGACATCGATCATTGAAGCGCCAGAGGACGACGGAAGCACGAGGGACATGAGTTTGGACGAGATGAATGAGAGTTTGTTCTACGGCGTCGCTGAAGGAAACATTGATCAAGTTCGTGACCTATTGGAAAAAGGGGCTGATGTGAATGCAAGACACTGGGCAGATAGTGCGACTTGGGAGATTCTGGAACTCGAATATCGCTTTCTTCTTCATATGGATGACATCATTGAGGTTGATACAGCCCTTATACTTGCATGCCGTCGCGGTCATTCTGAGGTTGTTCGCGTGTTGCTGAAGCACAAAGATGTGGACGTCAATGCCAAAAACAACAGTGGTAACACTGCCCTCATTGCAGCATGCAAAGTTGGCGATGTGAAGATTGTTCGCGAATTGTTGAAGCGCAAGAATGTGGATGTCAACGCCAAAAACAACAGTGGTGACACTGCCCTCATCGCGGCGTGCCAACCTTTCATCGATCGTGAGGATCTTTATGAGGATTTTTTTTTTTTTTTGTGCCGTGCCCATCTGGCCATGTGGAGGTTGTTCGCGAATTGTTGAAGCGCAAGAACGTGGATGTCAACGCCAAAAACAAGCGTGGTGATACTGCCCTCATTGCAGCGTGCAATGAGGGCAATGTGAAAATTGTTCGCGAATTTTTGAAACACAACAAAGTGGATGTAAATGACAATGACAGTAATCGTTCCACTGCCCTGATCAGGGCTTGCTTTTATGGCCATATCGAGGTGGTTCGCGAGTTGTTAAAGAACGAAATAATTGATGTCAATGCCAAAGACAAAAGAGGTGAAAATGCCCTCCGTAATGCCTGCTTTTTTGGTCATGTGGAGGTGGTTCGTGAACTGATGACGCACAAGGACGTGGATGTTAATTTTAAAGGCGACCACGGTCGCACTGCGCTCATCGAGGCGACCATCAATGGTGAATTGGAGGTAGTGCGCGAGTTGTTGATGCACGAGAATGTCGATGTAAGTGTCAACGACATTACCGGGTACACAGCACTCCCCGCGGTGAATGAACATGACCATGTGGAGGTGACTCCCGTGTTGTTGAAGCACAATAGTGTGGATGTCAATGCCAAAGACGACAGTGGGAACACTGCCCTCATTGCGGCATGCGAATATGGCAAGGTGAAGGTTGTTCGCGAATTGTTGAATCACGAGAATGTTGATGTGAATGCCCAAGATTACAAAGGTCGCACAGCATTTCTCTGGGCGAGCTATTGGGGGCAGTGGGAGGTCGTTCGCGAGTTTCTCAAACACAACAAGGTCGATGTCAATGCCAAAGGCTCACAAGGCAATACTGCTATTTTCTGGGCAACCCTTCGGGGGCAGTTGGACGTGGTTTGCGACATTTTGAAACACGAGAAAGTGGATGTGCTTCACAAGAATAACGCTGGATCTACCGTTCTTGATATTGCTCGCAAATGTGAGCTGTTTGATATCGCTAGTCTTTTGGAAGAACACGTCATGCAGTCTTCGCGTCGTCTCGAATATCGTGCGTCGATGCTGCAAGATAGAAAAAGGAAGCGGCCCTGTGACGACATTTCTGCATTCGAATGAAAGCCGTTCTGTGGAGGGAGTTCGAGGGATGACGAGGTTGACACCGACTGAACATTATGTGGGAGCCGTCGACTGAAAGGCTATGATGGAAACGTCAGGAAATAATGTATCTGTAACATCTTTGTAGATTTAGGAGTGTGCATGATGTAGGTTTGCATTCAGGAAAGGAAATTGCGGGATGGTAGAACGCATGATGATTCATTATACCGATCGATTCACCTAGACATGCCGATTGTTTGTCATTCTCATGAATCGGTTGCCAATGAAAATGATAATGGACGAGTGCATCCTAATTTATGCCCAACGTGCATCGCGGATATCCAGTAAAGCTTTCCTTGTTCACACGCCTTTGTGGCGTAAGTGTTATTCAGGTGCTCATTCCTTTTGTCAGCCTGTCGCATTGGTATCTTCGAGACAATAGATGACACACCAACAAATCCTTAATCGCTGTACTAGGGCTGCATTAAGCAGGATGTTTGTTCGTTTCCTCTCGCTTAGTATATGCGCCCTGTGTTTAATGCGCATCATGCTGTATGAGCATCCTGGCAAGTATGTACATCTTATGAACTTAGCATAGTAGTAGCTGGGTACTTACAATTAAACTGGAAACAGGAGATTGTTCAGAAATTCGCTTCAACCGATTGTTAAAAAAAAAAACCAACATCTATTTTACGTGCTGCCGCTTCTCCTGGGATCCGGAAGGTCCGATTGTAGTTAGTTATGCTAATGCACGCTTGACTGCTGTATTGTTACGGGTACACAATGTCAACGAAGTACTTGACCAACGAAACCGGTTCCGTGTCCTCATCGTGCCATGACATGACGGGTCGAGGGTTGTGCAATTGCTCTTTTTTTTGTTAAGCAGTTTGGGCTTCATGGTTCGTTTCGAAAAACTACCCGCTTGCTATTTCATATTCACGCTTTGACATCGAGATCTGCAACAAATCTTTTGTCGAGTTCATCCAAAGTTGGAAGTGATAGAATCGCTGCAATATCCTTCGCAGAAACTTGTTGTTTTGTCAATTTCAAATGGGTGGTATCATCACCAGTCTACCGACGACAGAAAAAGTAAAGAAAGCCACCAAAAAAGGACAGAGGAACTCATGAATTTGGTACCACGGGCAGGAGATGATTCAGACTGACTGCCGCAACCACACACACCACAGACACGGATGCCAATATGTATAGCGTCGACATTGTTTCAACCTGAAGTTTTCCAGCTCTAGTTCCTGCTGCCATCCCACAGAAACTTTAGGATCCCCAAAGACCGCGGTGGCCGTTGCTTTTGTCAGTGAGCACAGGTTGGAATAGGAATTGGTTGATGTTACAACTGTAACGAATGATCAAGTCATTACCTGGAGCGGTTGCATCCGTAATCAGTAGTCCAGCAGTCGTTGACACTCCTCTTGTCACATCACTCGGTAAAGAACATGAGAAGAGATCGTGGAGGTTGACCTGATGGTTATTAGAATTCACTCTGAGTATAATGATTGCCAACTACCGGTACAGCAACGCAATCTTTTTGAGAGCATGATAACGAATTGCGGGGGTTCTTTCATCGTGCACGACAGGCTTCGACCCATCCAAAACAAATAACCGACACTTACCGCCAAAATTTGTACAGCGTAGTACTCTAGTACTCGATTACCCTAACATGGTAATGCACATATATTATTCATTATACATATCATGGGAGAGCGTTCAGAGCACTTTAGGAAACGCATGCCAGACGTCGATGGTACCAGTTAAAAATGGCTTTGAGTCATTAAAAAACACCATGTTGGACTAAAAAGTTCTCAATGAAAATCTGACGCAATGCAATCAACTTCAAGTGCCACACATGTCGATCATGCTTTATGCTTCATCATCAGGCATGGCAAAAATAGGCGATCCGGCCGGCGCGCCTACACCCGCCTAAAAATGGTAAATTTAGGCGGCATGCCGACTTCATGTATAGGCGGTGGGGTTAGGGGTTAGGGGTACGGTACAGTACCAGTAGTGCAAGTCGTGCCAGTAGCGAGTAGTAGCATGCCGATAGGCCCAGCATAGTACGCGACGACACGTATCTGACCCGAGTCTGCTGTATTCCGGATTATCTGGCACGTATACCTATATTTAGGTTAACTTTAGGCGGCATGCCAAGTTCGATTTTAGGCGGGTAGGCCCGTAGCGGCAGGCGCCCGCCTATTTTTGCCATGCCTGTTCATCATGGTTGAATCATTTCTATACTGGACAAAGAATTCATGAAGATATTGATGCTTTTAGAAGCGTCGTTCTCGGTTTAATGGCTCTAAGCAATTTACTCGTTTATATATATACCTGAATATTTTTCAATATTTGTCCGTTGAGTTTTTTTAACCCATTCAACATAATCTCATCATCGTCGTCATCCAATTTCTTTGTACTGCTACGCTGATTCTACGTCTCAATTTGGTAACAAGCCAAAACCTAATATAATTCATCACGTGAAGTTCATGACGTGGGAACTACAGTTAAGCAGCTATCTATATTTCTCGCAATGATTAAAAAAAATACTGCATGGAATGTCTACATAAAATTGGTGGCCCGGCTCAATGGTGGAAAATTTGAGATGTGCAAAATCTCCGAGGTACCAACATCCAGTGCGTTCAGCAAAACCGCGGCTTCCAAAATGCCTGTTTTGCACTGCAAAGGGAAGTAGGTGCACATGGCAAGGAACGTCATTGCCGTATGTGAAGCGGTAATTAGAATGATATTGAGCACCTTTTTTGTAGAGGTCGTGAAAATTACACCATTTAGTGGCTCAATTTTTTTTAAGGGCTCAAAGCCATTTTTAACTGGTATCATATGTGTGTATCGACTGTGATTGTTCTCCGCGTTGATGTAATAGTAGATAATTACATTCTACATTCTCTTGGTTGACAGTTGGCTTTGGAGCACATCTCTTCACCCGCAAGTCGGAATTGTGTCTTGTCCTTAATGAATAATGACATTGACGACGCATGAAGCACCAGAGGAAGGTGGTGGAACGAGACACATGAGTTTAAACGAGATGAATGAACGTTTGTTCCAGAGCATCAAGGAAGGCAACATGGATCAAGTTCGTGACCTTTTGCAAAACGGCGTCGATGTGAATGCAAGATTCCATGTGCATGATGAAACTTGGGAGATTCAGACAGGCGAGGATTTCAATGAAGTTACCACGCTTATGCTGGCAAGCTGGTTTGGGCATTCGGAGCTGGTTCGAGAGTTGTTGAAGCACGAGAATATTGATGTGAATGCCAGAGACGAACGTGGTTGCACCGCCCTCATCGCGGCGAGCATTCATGGTCAAGCAGATGTAGTTGGCGTGTTGTTGTTGCACAATACTGTGGATGCGAATGCCAAAGCGAAACGCGGTTTCACATCTCTCATGGGGGCGAGCTTTGTTGGCCATGTGGAGGTGGTACGCGAGTTGTTGAAGCATAACAAGGTGGACGTTAATGTCCTAGATAATGGAGGCCGCACAGCGCTTCTCTGGGCGAGCTATAGGGGTCACTGGGAGATTGTTCGCGAGTTCTTCAAGCACCATGGAGTTGACGTCAATGTCGAAAGTGCACACGGCAACACTCCTCTTTTCTGGGCAACCATTCGGGGGCAGGTGGATTTGATTCACGACATGTTGGAACACGAGGAAGTGGATGTGAATCACAAGAATAAAGCTGGTTCTACAGTTCTTGACATTGCTCGCAAGTGTGAGCTCTTTGATATCGCTAGTCTCTTGGAAAAGCATTTCAGAGAGTCTTCGCTTTGACTCGAAAAGTCATGCGTGGGTGTGGCAATTTAGATTCAAGATTCAAATGAAGGCTTACTGTGAAGAAGTTGACAGCGATGGCTCAACGTTATGTGGGAGCCATTTACTCATGTGCGTTAACGTAATTGATAGACCCCCCATCAACGTCCAACTGTTCTCGCGAAGCGAATCGTACTAGCAGCCCTCCTACCTACGTCTGATGCTGAATCGATGCGGTCGAGCACATCCTCATTGCTCCGAGTACCTAAAGGTTCGCATACTCTCAAATAAATCGAAGAACTTATGTCTAGAGTTCCCGCTCCGACTTCAGTATCGCACCACTTTATGCAGACATCACGCGATTCATGAGTATCCTCAGATCGTTCTCCGTGTGACGTAGGAATGCTCAGTGCCCAAGGCAACGCGCCGTCGTTACTTCAGCTCCTTCGCCGTTTCCAAATCCAAGCCCTTGTACTTGGCGTAGCATTTCTTAAGAGTCGCAATGGCTTCTGGGTTTTCCTTACCGTAGGGGTTATACCAGCCAACTTCCCCCATCTTCTCAATATTCACTTTGAAAAGTTCCATGAATTTCGCATACGTCGTCTTTTCGCTCATCATAGTTTCAAGGCGGAGCAAGCACTGCCAGGAAATCTGATCATCGAACTTCAACCTGCGGAAGTCCGTCCCGAATTCATTGCCTCCTTGGGTCGCCTCTTGAGGTTCTCCGAGCACGAATTTTCCGTACAACGCTTGAGAGGGTATGCTGGCGAAATCTTCTCATTAGGACGATGCCAACGGTCCTCCTCCGTGATCTTGATGAGATCCGTCAGCTCCCAGTCCTTGTTGTCGTCGTCACTTTTCTTGAATGCATCGAGTTTGGGATGCAAGTAAGCAAAAAGCGGATCGCTTCAATTTCTTCACAGTCTTCAGAAGGTGAGGCGGTGCACCTCCATTATCAAATCTAATTCGCTCCTTCTCCTTTTCCAATGCCCTTTCAGCCTTTTCCTCTGCACTTCGTGCCGCCTTTGCATTGCGGAGGGCTCCACACCACTAGTGGCAGTCTACACACCTTTGACTCGTCGTCCGACCAATACTACTGTCGCACTGGTCTTCCAGTCTCTTTCAATGTGTATTGCTGCAGAATTCTCGCTCAAGAGCGATAGTATGACGTCATTTTTCCCCCTCCTCTGTCGTTCCTGGAGGCGGAAATACAATTCTCATTCGGCTCCAACTTTGCTAGCTATTGCCGCAAGATTGAATGTTCTTTCGGCAACTCAGCGCCTTCTTGAACCGTGATCTCTAGTCCCACCAATATCTTTGGTTGCCAAAGCCATCAATGTATTGTCTTTGGCAGTGCCTGCTTCCGAGACAGAAATTATATTGCCGCTTTCACGAGTCAATGGACAGAAAAACGGCAACTTGTTCACCTCTCGCCATCAGTTTCAGATCATCATTGAGACGTCATTTCTCCAGATAGCAATGCTGGTGATGAAAGCACTTTTTCCACTTTGTTCTCTGTTGTTGCCTTCAGGAACTTTGTAAACAAGGCCCACTTGGTGCCCATGCATACTCAGGTCGAACTTGCCATGACGAGCATCGCCTTACAGTGACGACGCCACCATTACTCAAGACACCGGCATAATGAGCATGCCAATGACACCATCAACGAAAAAAGCCAGCATAGATGGACACCAACATGAACTTGATACCACGCAGAGGATGATTGAGACCGACTGCCACAACCACCACATAATTGGTAGATGCCACCTTGAATAGAATCTTGGAGGTAGCTAAAGTCCAACATGAAGCAAGGTTTAAACATATGGGTAGGGCAACTGATTTGTCATCGTTCCATTCACACTCATGTTGTCAGGGGTATTGCTTTAAACCAAGAGTAATGGATGATTGTTTGAGGGAAGTATCTGTGTATTTCTTGCAATGAATTCTGTCGACATGTATGATAACGGTTTTGTGGAAGATCTTTTGCCAGTACCAAAAATGACCCTGGTATGCAGTATTGTACATAGTACGACAACCTGGTATCAGCATAGAGTAGTCTGCCAGTAGTATGCTGTACATATTGTCTCATCATGTCAACATTCCAGGAAACAAATAACCGACACTTACCGCCAATATGGTCGGTACCATGGTCGGTACTACTACTGGAGGACCATACAGTGTGCAGTATACTGTCGAAACGGATTCTGAATGCGGAATCCGATTAGAATGCAAGGAAATGACGTCAAGCCGTAGGTGTACCAATCAGCATGCTCTCCATATGTTACTGTCTTACTGGAGTACTGTATCACCCTATGTAGCACGTGAAAGGGTCAGTACTGTGACGTCATGCTTGACGTCATTTCCTTACATTCTAATCGAAACCCAACGAGATGCAGCATATGTGGCCCTGCATACATGCGCATATGTATACGTTCATAGCTAGCACTATGGTACTCTAGAGTACCGGTATTACTGTTTGTTCATTCGTGGATGAATCGTCAGGCAGACGCGTCTGGTGTCAAATCCCGCAACTTTCATACTACCAAGCGGGTACAACCGGTAGCTACAGTAGTACCTGGTACCTGAGTAGACAATTTCATGCCCTGATCAGCACATGTTCTTAATCAATCCTGCATTGCATCGTATCGAGTGTACGTCTCACAAACGGTGAAAGAGCTACTCTTAGCTTTCAGTTGAATCAAGTTCACAGCTTCATCCACAAACCAGAAATCTATCCTAAATCACGATGACATCAATGCTGGAATCGTCAGACGACGGTGGTGACACCATCATGCACATGAGTTTGAACGAGATGAACGAGAGTTTGTTCCAGAGTGTCAGGAAAGGTGACGTTGATCGGGTGCGTAGCCTATTGAAAAATGGTGCCGATGTGACTGACGTATTCTTCTCGCACATCGATCGTGATCTTTTTGGACATTCCTATGAATGCAATATATTATTATGCTGACTTTTGTTTCGATACACCACTTTTGATGGCAAGCCGTCTCGGTCATTCGGAGATTGTTCGCGAGTTGCTGAAGCACGACGATTTGGACGTCAATGCCAGAGGAATGGACAACTTCACACCCCTCATGGTGGCGAGCGCTTGCGGCTATGTAGAGGTGGTTCGCGAGTTGTTGAAGCACGAGAATGTTCAAGTAAATGCAAGAGAAGACAAACTGGACGAAGGAGTAGACGAAGAACGAGAGGGAGGAGAACCTGAGGAGGAAGTGCTAGAAGAACTTGGCGACGAAGAAGAAGAAGTCGGCCTCACACCTCTCATCCTGGCGAGCGCCAATGATCATTTGGATGTGGTTCGTGAGTTGTTGATGCACAAAAATATCAAAGTAAATGACAAACAAGAACTTGGTTTCACAGCTCTCATCTGTGCGAGTCGACGTGGCTATGTCGATGTGGTTCGCGAGTTGCTAGAACACAATATTGTGCATGTTAGTGCCGAAACCAAAGAAGAGCGTACGTCTAACTCTGCGGCGACCCAGTATGGTGACGATGTGCACGGGGTTCGCGACGCAGATGCATCAAGCTGCAAAGGTCAATCGGAAGTGGTTCGCGAGTTGTCGAAGCAGAAGAATTTGGATGTGAATGCCCAAGATAAGCTGGGCCGCACAGCGTTCCTCTGGGCGAGCTATAAAGAACACTGGGATATCGTTCGAGAGTTCCTCAAACACCATAACCTCGACGTCAATGCCAAAGGCTCGCATGGCAATACTGCTCTTATCTGGGCAACTCTTGGGGGGCAGTTAGATGTGGTTCACGACATTTTGAAACACAAGAAAGTGGATGTGACTTGCAAGAATAAAGCTGGGTCTACCGCTCTTGACATTGCTCGCAAGTGTGAGCTGTTTGATATCGCTAGTCTTTTGGAGCGACATCTTAAGCAGTCTTCCAGTACTCACGTCAGTCATGCATCGATGTGGCCAGATAGGAAATGGAAGCAGTGCTGAGACAAAGTTGTTTCATTCGAATGTACGCTGTTTTGTTAGAGAAATTGGTGGGAGGACAAGCTTGACAGCGCCTCAACTATACTAGTGAGCTATTAATTCATTGAAGTTGAAATAATTGATCGACCTCACTCATTGTACAGCTGTTCTTACGACCCCACCGTCAGTCGACAGCTGGTCTCTCAAGGCTCAGACTCAAAACATTTCTAGAAGCACACCTGTGGATGCCAATGCTGAGATGATGTTTTCTAGCACAACCTCATTGCGGCATCGAGGCAAAGGCTCACGTAGTCGTCTAGCCCATAACATTGGCAGAGCATGCCACCAGTAACAAACGTAGAATTTTCGCACAGCTCTGACTCCATTCTGTTTGACTTGAAACGAGTCTCCCGACCTCTAATCTACGTCGCTCGGGCGTAATTCGACAAAAAGAAATGTACTGGCACGCTTGCTTAGTGCCTTTTAAGGCCAAACTTACAACATTCCAATTGCGTCAAAGACGGTGCGTCCTTGCAGAACGAAACAACTTTAGATGGACCGAAGTCCCACGACAGCGTTTGCTTTTGCATTTTGGCTGCCTTCTCTGAATTGATGGAACATGAATAAGTAGCCGATTTTCGATTTGCCCACGACGGTTGATTCAAAATGCGAAAAGAAACCTCTCAGTTCTAGCTCCTGAACTCTTGGTTCCATGTGTTGTTAAGTGTCTCGAAGCGAAAGTATTTCGCTGCGACGCGAACTGCCCATCGTCTTAGCTGTGGCTTGTGTTTGCTGTATCCGACCACAAGAGCAAGAAAACTGAGGTCCTAACATGAATCGCGGCCCCTTAATGGTCGTTACAATATACGAGCGTCGCGATGCAGTGACTCCTTTCTGCTATAGTAAGGCCACCTACAGTTGAGACCACTCTCATCCGAAAGTAACGCTGAATAATTGCCACCATGCACCATGCAATGGTATTGTGATGGCATCTCACTTGAAATGTGCTACTTTGTATTGCTTTTCGACTGGAGACGCTTCAAAGCAATTGCTCAATTTATACAACAGCAAAAGTGAGGAGCTGCTGCCGAGGGCAAGTTTGTGCCTGTATGCCATGTTCTAGCGGGGCTTTTGAGAAATCGTTCTTGTCCACTCTTTCACAGTTGGAGTGACCACAGAAAGAAGGGCGACATTTTGAGAAAATGCGATCTCGTCGTTCTCGACCTGTGGACCACGTGGAAATACATGTCTGATTGGAATTGCTCGGCTCGTTGAATTGATAAAGTTGCCTGTAGTGTAAAAATCGCCAAGATGGCCGTCGACACAGACCCAAGTCATTTTGACAGTGTCTGCTTGCGTCCGACTTGGGAAACTGTTTTGGGAGCGTTCATTGCCAAGTCACGTTCACATCAGCATGAATCATGACAAATGCATCCTCCCTCCTCTCTCATTCTTTCTGATATATCATTCTGAGACATCCATTCTCCATACGGGGATGTGATGATGTTAACGATTCTTTCCTTTCAGTGTCATTGTCATGAAGGCCCACTTTGGAGATGGCTCATATGCGGCCATGCTCGAGTCGAATTGGAAAAAGGTTCTTGGCATGGCGAGTACGAAAATGATGTCGTCTTATCAGTGAATTCTGATTGGCGGGTGGACATCGAATACCGGAGGCCGTGTTCGATGTCTCGGTCAAATCGTCCTTCCGTCATCGGTGCCATCACGCACAATCAAAAATCAGTCACAACAAGAACAACGCAAACAACACGAACAACAATGGCAACAATCAACAACGACAACGACAGCAACAACCCACTACAATCGTCGTTTACTGCTGCTGTGTTGTCGTACTTATCCCTTGCAACCTCTATTGAAGTCCCCTTGGTGTCTGTCTTAACCGAATTGAGCAAGGAATCGTGACGGAGTCGTTAGCGTCGACGGTTTCGGGCGAGCATAGTCCTGCCGTGCCACTTGCTCGTGTACCTGGGGTTACTCGAGATGGTTTGGGATGAGCTGGTTGATGCCCTTGTCCTGAAGATTGAAATCATGGAGCTTTGCGCCGATCTCAATACCCATGCAGAGGAATTCTTGTTTTGGACGCCAGAAGTGGTTGCCGACTGTATCATCCGATGGGGATCCAACATGGAGCGCAGTAACATCGTTCTCAGTGAAGTGCAAATGGGGAAACTTATTGAAAAATACTACGCATCAGAGCCGCATTCAAAGGTCCTACTCCGTTGGAGGTTATGAGAGTGAAAGCTCAAATGAAAGTCTTGCCAAGTATCTGCCATCGACGCAAGTGACACACGTGCACAGCAAGGTGGTTGTTCCACTTTTTTGCTTTTTGAGCTCTCTAAAGGTAAAGCACAAGAATGCAGTGCCGGATTGAAAGTGATGGATGGCAACCTCTTTCGTTCGAAGACATCGGTAATGGGAACATCTTTGAATTGACTATCAATTGATTTGCGACTGCGAGACTGTGTTGCAGGGAGACGATGTTGTCACTGCTGCAAGTCTGAGAAAGGTCAAGGAGGAGACTCAAGAGGTATGGAATGGTGACGAAGAATGTGGTCTTGTATTGGCTGGCTTCCAAGAATTCAAAAAAGTGAAATCATTGAGGATTGCTACAAGCACTCAGTCGAGGAGACCAAAACCGAATCTGTATAGTCAAGTACTCTTCCACAGGCTACTATGCTTACTTGTAGTACTACAGATAGCGCTGCCGTAGAATGAATCTGCCAAATGCCAAAGATCGCAAACAACAGCGATAGGAGCCTGCACATTGCACCACCAGAATTTACCTGGTCAGAGTATATGTGGGTACAAGGAATGGATTTCGAGATGGCACAGTGGCCTTTTCGCGATGGTTTCACTTGTGTTGCAATTTTTTCAGCACGCCCAAAAGATGAGTTTCTTGCTCAAGGTACGACAGAAGTACATAAGTACAATGTATCATTATGTGATCGATAAAATGGGGCTCAACAGCAACTCCTCTGTATTGTAAGGTGCAAAGAGAACTAAACACAAGCATACAGGTATGCAGATGTTGATAGAAAACTGTGTTTGGCTACTAGAGAGTCTAGACACTGATGTTAATGACAACGCTCTCACTTCATCATGGAACGCATTGCCGCTCGCATGCACACCCTGACCCTACTCCGAAGACCAATCACTGGCCGTACTGTTGGTGATATGTGGACTCCAGTCACACTACAGCCGTTGACGCCATTTTCAGTCAATGATGTTGTACTCATGCTTTGTTCGCCTTCCGCGTATTGCCACCAATCATAGTATTATGCTGCCGTCATTTGCATGAAGTGAAAGAAAGCACCATCACAAGGACGTAGAGGTACATTGCTTGGAGGCCACCTTCTTGACAAATAGAGAGATACATCTACAACACGATGGTAGAACCAAAAGGATGCATCTGATTGTTGTCCGAAATGGCAATCGAAACGGTCGACGCAAATCCCGAGGAGTAATGCGCAGCTTGACAAGGCGGCATATTCCATAAGCAACGGAAAAGGAAAAGTCCAGCGCAGCTTCACAAGGCAGCATATTCCATAAGCAATGGAAAAGGAAAAGTCCAGCATTTCAACAAGGGCATCAAATTTTGCAATGGCGGAGAAGGCAAAAATAATGAGGGTGACAAGCATGATCTCATTCATGGGGTGTCTAAGCAACGACGAGGGTGTCAAAGCAACTGCGACGACAGAAGAATCTCGGGATGAGCCCTCGATCAGCTATGCCAAATAGCTGCCGTGCGTCGCCGGACATTTCAGATAAGAACAGTGCAACGCAACTGGCGGCCAATCCAATGCAGCAACGATTCTTATTGACATAAACAAAGTCCAAATAGAATGCTAAAAGGCGCCTCCTCGAACACGGGAGGTCTCAGGTAATCGGCAAATACCATGATGACAGAGGCTCCGTATTGCAAGTACCGTACGAGCCGACAGACACAAAGGGGACTTCAATAGGGGGTCCAAGAGATCAAGGAGGACAACATAGGAGCAGTTAACAACAATTGGAGTTGGCTGTTGCTGTCGTTGTCATGGTTGATGTTTCAGTCGTTGTTCGTGCTGTTTGCATTGTTCTTGTTGTGGGCGATTTTTGATTGTGCGTGATGGCACCGATGACGGAAGGACGATTTGACCGAGACATCGAACATGGCCTCTACAGACACTTCTACGCACGTTGTCCACCCTCTAAAATATATGTACCCTTGGGCGCCAGAGTGCAATGTTGGCGCGCACCAATCCTCTTTCGTCATGGAGTGTGTCGTCTTCTTGTAGGTCTATGCAAACACTCAGCATATGCAAGTATGACATACGTCGTAGATCTACTTGTATGAATACCACGTACTGTACTACAGTATGATACAAGTACTCGCACGCA
>JAKSYS010000305.1:0-69228 GCA_022925895.1 Fragilaria crotonensis
TTCTCTGTCGGGTTCGTTGCTAGATCGAATTCAGGCCCAACGAGAAAAAGAGGCCGCTCCCGTTGCACAACCTGAACGGCTTGTGGTTCCAAATTACAATAATCCTGTTGAAACCAGTGATCCTTCGAATGCAGCATGGTCAATGGATTTCAGTATTCCACGATACGGTGGAGGAAACAACAACAATGAAGCTACCATGTCGCTCTTGGGTGACGAGGAGGGCAGTGAGCCGTACTCCATGACTAAGTATTTTCAAACCTTTGTTCAGGATACAACGCCGCTCGGTCTCTCCACCCCGTCGCACAAGGAGTTGTTGCCGTGACCTTGTTTGCTCTTGCTCTATGGTTGTTGGACGTTCTTTGATTATCCACGTTAAATAGCCTATCAGACTTGACATCCTTTATAGATCAGACAGAGCGACGCCCAGGCAATGTCGGGAGGAAGACAGAAAGATTCAGTGGGAATCCGTTTATTTCGAGTTTATGTATAACCAAGTATAATTGAAAAGGGCCCTGTATGACTACTTTTAGTGGAGTACTCGTCCATATTTGTGTTTTCGCTGTAGAAGACAGTCAGACTCAAATCGAAAATGAATGCTCCAAATCATTTCGAAAGCAGAGTGAAGACTTAAGTTCGCTGTTGCTAATTCTTCTATTCTCTACTAGGCTTGGATCAATTTGAATTGCCGGATTCCTTCCGTGGGACCTGGGCTATGCGAAGTTATTGTCGATGTTGTCTATTGTATGCATACCTTGAACCTGGAACCTATGTTAAGTCGTGGACGATCAAGTTCGTATTTTATCGTTACAGTACCTGGTACAGTACTACGAACTACTACGGTAGTATCAGTACAGTACTGCGTGTTGATAACAAATACTGGAGTACTCTCTAGCTAGTACTACAGTAGAGTGTATCAATTATCAAGTACTACTTGTACCAAGTACTACTACGACAGTCGGACATGTGTAGTAGTATGATGTATGACTGTATGATGTATGATAGTACCAGGTATGATTGTTGTACAGCTGTACATATGATCACATGATCACTGATCACTCCTCTAAGGGAGCCTCCAGCGCATTCCTACACTCCTACTCGTATTGATTTCGTACTGTAGTATCGATAAAATAGTGGTTTGTACTTGTAGTTCACTTCAAGGTATGTCATACCACTGCTGGTTTTCAGAAATAATGGTATGCTGGTATGCAGTAATAGTACAGTTGTACCTGTACTTTTACCAGTTGTGATATACCTGGGACATCCGGAATTCCTTCTTGAACCTCACTTTACCGAGAGTTTTTTGGGCTGTCAAATCGAGTCACGTGGCACACGACCGCTTAATAAATAACGTCAATGGATACTGGCTGGCGTCATGAATGCAAATGGGGGCTTGGCAGGCTCGGAGGTTATTTCTTCTCGTAAATAAGTCCACGATTAGAATCTACTCATGAATAAGTTGATGAGAAGATTTCTTCTCTTGAATAAGTTGATGAGAAGATTTCTTCTCGTAAATAAGTTCACGATTAGATACCTTCTCGTTTTTAAGTTAGACTTCTACGAGAAAGTGTATTGATAGGATGAAATCTTCTCTTAAATAAGTTATAAGAAGATTTCTTCTTATGAATAAGTTCATGAGAAGAATTCTTCTCGTAAATAAGTTCACAAGTAGATTTCTTCTCGTAAATAAGTTCACGATTAGATTTCTTCTCGTAAATAAGTTCGCCACGATGCCACGCTGGCTCGCACGCTAGCCAATACTCTTCCGACATCAAAATGAACATATTCAGTTTTGAATATTGTTGAAATTTCAGTTTCCAATCTACGTATATCTGTGTAACCCACTAACAGAATAAGAAGGAATTCCGGATGTCCCAGTACTCGTGTACAAGTACGCAACATCTATCGATGTGTCAATGCTCTGTTTCATTCATTAAATTTTGTCAGAACCAAACAATTGCTTCCACGTTCCATCATGTATACCATATACCACGATTCCCATCTTTACTATGCATACATCCTTTTAGTCACGAACGGTTTGCAAGGGTCATTTCCAGTTGAACCGACACCCGACACCCGACACTTGTCTCACCCCAACCCCAAATTCGAGAAAATAATGATATTACACTTACGCTACTGGTACGGAATACGGTAGGTCGTAATGGTAGTCTACTAGTTGTGTCAAGTTATTCACGTTTATCCATACAAAACCATATGATACGTACTAGTAGTCTACCCACTATCATACACTTGTACCCACTACCCACACATATACTCCGAGGCTAAAGATTGTCGATTATAGATACATGCTCGTCGTTCCATGCATATCGTCACTTTGGGGCTTGCCAATCAAAGCAAGATCCACACCATACACACTAGTCGTATTGTTCCGGGCGACTGGACCGAACGACATTCCCAGCTCCTCATTACTTTACTTTCACAATGAGCGAAGCTTTCGGCATGGATTTCATAACAAGCGATACGCGCAGGTGGAGCTTTCAGAGATGCACGACGACGAAGAACCGCGAGTCTACGGAGGTATCCCAGAGCATTTAGAGGTTGCCATCTCATACTTAAATGCAATGAACACCAAAAAGTTAGGCTGTTATCTGGCTTGGATATGTGGCGTCTCAAGCCAGTCCGTCTCTTCGCATTCCAGCCATGTGGCTTTGCGAGGATCGCATGGACTTTCGAAACAAGTCGGTCGAGCTGCAGATCTTGTCAAGGGCCGCGTCTCCGCCACTTGTTTCCCGTGTGCGAGTGCTTTAGCGTGCTCTTGGGATCAAGCCTTCTTTATGAAGTAGGAATGGCACTAGGACGTGAATGCGTTGCTGAGAATGTGGCTGTCCTCCTAGGTCCTGGAGTTAACATAATTCGAACGCCATTGGGCGGCCTCAATTTCGATTACTTTTCGGAAGATCCTCTTCTGACCGGACATTTGGCGGCGGCCATGATTCAAGGTATACAATCGCAAGGTGTTGCGGCATGTGCGGCATTTCTGCGCCAACAACCAGCAAACTGATCGTTGGATCGTTGATGCGATTATTGACGAACGCACTCCGTGAGGGTACTGGAAACCATGGGAACTCGTCGTGAAGTTGGCCCAGCCATGGACCATCATGTGTGCTCACAACAAAGTCAATGGACTTTATTGCAGTGAAAACCGTATTCTTATGAACCGTATCCTGCGAGGTGAGTGGGGCTTTCAAGGTTTGGTCTTGACCGATTGGGGTGCTACGAATGAAAGATGGAAGGGCGTTGTTGCTGGCGTCGATCTCGAAATGCCAGGATCAAAAGGTGCCTACGACTTCGATGTTCTTGAGGCCCACGAAGATGGAAGAGTTACGGACGACACTCTGAACGAATGTGGTGCTCGCGTACTGAGCCTCATGATCAATGCTGCGTCCGTTGCGAGTGAGTCCGTGCGAGCCACTGTCGATGAAAATGCGCACCATCGCTTGGCCTATCGTGCAGCTGTGGAGTCTTGCGTCTTGCTGAAGAACGAGAATAGCTTGTTACCTCTCAAGGTAGGCACTTCGATTGCCGTCATCGGAAAATTCGCCGCGTTTCCTCGGATTCAGCCTGTTGGGAGCAGCCATGTGGTTCCAACGAAGGTTGACTGCGCATTGGACCACTTTCAAAATCACACTTTGAAGATTGAGAGTGCGGGGTACTCAGAGTCAGATAACGAAGCCCTGCAGCGTGCTCTGCTTGGCGAGGCTGTTGATGTGCTAGAGAGTAGGTTGCCATCGTGTTCCTCGGTTTGACTGATTGGGATGAAACTGAGGTTCGATCGCAAACACATGGACCTACCTGAATGCCAGGAATTTCTGCTGGAAAAGATTTACGAGGCGAATTCGAACACAATTGTCGTGCTGACAAACGGATCTGCTGTGACGATGCCTTGGGTGAATGACGTACCCTGTATCCTGGAGGGATGGTTAGGTGGACAGTGTGGAGGAAGTGCTGTCGCTGACATCATTTTTGGTGAGGTCGAACCTTGTGGCAAACTTGCCCAAACCTTTCCCATCGATGTCGAAGATGTTCCGGCATTCAAGTGGGCACCGGATTCTAATCGTCAGGTTCAGTACCGCGAAAACATCAATGTTGGCTATCGTTACTACAACAGTGCAGATACGGAGGTGCTCTTTCCATTCGGTCATGGTTTGAGCTACACGACCTTTGAGTATTCAGCCTTGACATTGAACGTCGTAAAGGACACCTCGACTGAAATGCAGGTAGATCTCAGCGTGACCATTCGCAATACAGGGACCCGCCCCGGCACTGAAATTGTTCAGTGTTATGTGTACGATTGTGAGCGCTCTCTTTATCGCCCATTTCATGAGTTGCAGGGCTTCGAGAAGGTGCGCCTGGAGCCTAACGAGAGCAAGGTTGTCCGTATAACCCTTGATCAAATGGCTTTCCGAGTATATGACGTTGGAATTCGTACCTGGATCGTAGAGCCTGGAAATTTTGAAATTCAAGTCGGAGCGTCAAGTCGAGACATCAGATTAAAAGGGGTTATCCAGTTGACGTCAGGTTCGTGTGCGAGTGGCGCTGCGAAGATAGCGCATCCAAACAAGGCATTTCCAATTGATCAAGTGCTTGACTCTGATGCTGGATTCACCGCGATGTTGGGGTACGACATTCCGATTCCTCCAGCTCCAACTGGGTTGTTCGATTACAATACTCTGGTTGGAAATCAAGACTTCCTCAGTGGGATCGAAGCTAGTCGAGGCTCGTTGAACAAATAATGAGGAAGAATGGATAACAAGGATGACCCTTTGCATCTTTACATCAACGCGCTCGGATGCACTCCATGCCTCTTCGAGCATTGGTGGTTTATAGTCGGGGCATGATATCCTTTGAAATGATGGATTTGCTATTGAGTGTTATGAATGGCGAATACGCCTACGCCAAGGCGCTTTGCATGGCACCAGTTGTGTTGCTGTCCTGGCTTATCCAGAAATGCTGTGGAGTCAATAACAGAGTTTAAGTGTAGTTACTTCGTCACGTCGCTATGCCGTTTGCGTTATCTTGCACTCCGTAATAGGTGGCAGACGCAATGAGAGTATTTCACAGCGCTTCCTGTTGGTAGGTTCTCACGGCTGACTAATACGAGTAGTTAAAAATCGTCCTACTGTACCGTACAAGGGAACCGGTGCGGTATGCTCTTCCTTGGTCACAGGCGAAGTATTGTATGCATATACCTGGGACACAGCGCGATCAAGGCCGCATACTATGATAGTTCGTAGAAAATCAGGGTTTGGTCAAACGTAGAGTTTTGTAATTCTGTTAGTTTAACGTTTAACTTATAAGCTTATTTCTAGGTTTCATTTTGAAAGAACCAATTCAATCCAGGTCCAATTGAATCTTGCCAATCTACTTTTGCGAAGTTAGAGGGTTGTGAGTGAGCATTCAAAGCCTTCATCCCACTGATAAGGGCATTGAAATGTCAGCACCAACTCCACTTCCACGAGCAAATTGATGATTGCAACAACTGTTGCAACATGGTTAGACTTAGACAACATGATGAGGACACATGTTGAAAATTAGTTGACACATGAATTACAGTTGGATTGCACAGGGTCAATGTGGACAAATTGTTGTTGTAGAAAAGGAGGTTATGAGGGTGGAAAGCAGTTCGGGACAACTGTAGTTTTTGTACTGGCATTTTGCCGTTTACAGTTGGCATGGGAATAATTTGTATCCAAAGCCAGATGCTGGGACTCAGCTGGCAGTGACAGAATTCCAACGTCAATAATGGCACAATAACAGCCATTAGCTAGCTGCTTTACCTTGACTCTCCCTCTCATTCAATGGAACAAGAAATAGATAAGTGATGGTGTGGTGAGAATGGTATATGACATGAACAATAAACATATGGGCTTGCAGGATAAGAGGGGACACTCTTAAATCCACCCAACACAAATGCGCCAGTGCCGCCTGTCACCGACCTTGAGCAAGCTTTTGAATGCGTTCGAAAACTTCTCGGTTGAGGCCCTTGGTAAGGTATTCAGCCAACTGGTCTGTGGTGGCAATCTGAAGCACTTCAACATCTCCGTTGCAAACGTGGTGCAAAAAGAAGTGCCACTTAACCAGGACGTACTTGGTGCAGATGGTAACGCATTGCTTGGTAGCAAGCAGCAGAGCACCATTGTTGTCTTCAAAGACTTGGCATCAAATGGTACACTTGAAGTCAGGTGGCAGAGTCAATTCCATGCAGATTTCTCCAAGAAGATCACAAAGTGGCAACAGAGTCCTCATGCTTGCACTGAGAGCAGAGTACTCAGATTCCAATGTGGACAGGGAGATCTCTGTTTGCAGTTGAGACTTCCAGAGAATTGGACAACCTCCAAGGGCAATGATGAAGCCGGTGTGGGACTTGGTGCTAATGTCAGAATAATTAGGGTCACAACCATGGAGTCCAGCAAAGTCAGCATCAATATAACAATCAAGAGAGAGGTCTCCAGTTGGAGTCACAATAGTTCACTTGTCAGCAGTGCAATACAAGTAGTGATCAATTGTTTTGATTGCATGGCATGGCTCTTCTTGGGAGAATGATTGAACCTGGCAACTTACTGCAAGTGTGATGTCTGGCCTTGTGTTTGTTGACAAGTACAAGAGCATTCCAACAATAGAGCAGTAGTTCCAGAACTCATCCATGGGTTCTCCATCAGGGTCAATCCCAAGGCATGCTTGCAAAGCAGGGGTGCAGTTGGGGTTGCAGTCTTGAAGTCCTGTTGCCTTTATGATCTTCTGGATCAAACCCTTTTGTGTTAGGGTGACAGTTTTGGTGACTTCATCCTTGACAAATTTGATTCCAAGAAAGTCAGTGAATGTACCTTCACGAGTGAACTCCAAACCCAATTCAGAAAAATCCTGGAACCGTTTGTCAAGATCCTGCCTTCTTGCTAGACAAGGCAAGCCCAAGATCATCCACACAGAGAACAATCATGATGGTCTTGCTGTACAAGAGGCATGAGTCTGTGGCACTCTGCTTCAATCCTTGGAGGAGGACTTCATGAATGTGTTGATATCAAGGCGGGAACAACGAGAGAGGACCGTAGAGGCTCTTAACAAGTTGTAGGCAGGTCCTTTGGTCACTTGGTTGATCAGACTTGGAAACCTCTTGGCATGTGGATCCAGACTGCGTCAGCTAGGTTGGCTTGGACAAAGGCACTGCTGAAGTCAATGGAGCAGGTTGCCATCCCAATGTTAGGGACAAGACAAGGAACAAATGAACTGAACTCAGCCAAAAGCAACAACTGGGGCATGAGTTTCAGGTTCTCCTTCTTCAAAGGTTGCCTTGAACACAGTAGCATGCTTTATACTTGGTGACTTTTCCATCTGGGGATTGCTTGCGCCAAAATACCCAAGTCCCTGGAAGAATCTTGGACTTGGCTTCAAGAACACTGACTTGCCAAGTTCCATTCTTCTCCAAGGCTTGCCACTTCGCCAGCAGCTACCTCAGCATCCACTTGGTCACATGCTCAATGTCAGCATAGCTTGGTCAAGCTCAGAGTGTCAGGATCAGATGCAGCGCCTTGGAATGCAGGCAGGAAAGGATGATGCCATTTTCTCAAAGATCAAGCACTTGGAGAGCAAAAGTATCCATAATCATCAACACCAAAACCCAGTGCGCAAAAATTTGACGTATCATCAACATTAAAAACTGTTGGAATTCAATAGGAGCCTCCTCCCCAACTTCAGCAGCTACATCCACCTCACCTTCAGGAAACGTCCAAGCTGATATCATTAAAGAAGTGTGCTGCAGGTCCTCCATATTGAACCCTACAATAACAGGCAACAGCATGTAGCAAAAGACCAACGCCAAAATCGACGTGTCGCATGCTGGCACATAAATCTTCTCTAGCCTATTTACTGTTTTCTCCTCATTATGAACCACAAGCAGCCATTTACTTACACACACCTTGTTGTATTGCAGTATTTGGCACACACCCCTTTTCTTGGGTGAAGGAACTTCTTATAGATGGCCACCAAGGCTCCGATGCCAATTCGTAGTTTTTTTTGCCATCGCAAAACCCAACGTCCAAAAATCATGAATAACTCTGAGTATTTAATATATCATATCTCAACAACTACTGCTTCAGTTTTCTAGAGATTCATATCGCATATAGACCACGTGCACAGCTATTTGAGGGCAGTGGGATATTCAGTTTACTTGAAATGGCAATAAGACATTCTATTTTTGGATTAAGCGCTGAATTACGAGGAAATACTTTGAATTCAGAGAAGTGACATTGAATCCGATGTATGCATACTGCATAGTACTACTTTGTACTACTGAGTACAAACTAATTCCTGCCTGATGCCAAATTCCTAGCGTACTTTTAGCTCCCCTATGTTCATAGTAGTTCCTACTACAACTGTACTTGTAGAAGTGGAAAGGGACTTATATCATGTACTCAGAACCAGTGTGCGACATCGGCTGGCCGCAGGCCGGCCGTGGCCGTGGCCGCCCGGCCGATTGCGTCCAGTGCGGCCACGGCCAAGTATACCAATACCGGCCGGGTACCGGTCGGCAGCATGTGAAACTGTCGGCCGGCCGGCTGCGGCCAGCATTACATCTCGAGACAATGATTCGCACGGAAGTTTAATCATGCGTAGAATCCCTACGACTAACTTCGTACTCGTAGCAGATACCTTGCAACACGCAACCTACATGCATGCTGAACTGCCAGCACTTGACAAGAAGCAACAGGAATCATCATGTCAACACTCTCATTGTTCACGGCAAGGAGACTGAAACACAGAAGACACATGATTTGTAAGCAACAATCAGCCATATATTGATTGAAACAGTTTATCCTGGTGGTCTTGGTGAAAACTATTCTTGTGAGGAATTGCAGCAGCCAGCGCAGCAGCAGCGCAGCCGCAAAGTACAGGGCGGCAAGAAGTAAGGCTGCCGTGATCATGGCCAATCTTGGTGAGCAAACAATATCAGAAGTCAAGGCGGCGCTCACAAAATCTCTGAATGCCAACCCGCCCGGTCATTCCATACGCAACTTTCAGCCGGCTCCATCATCGGCAACTTGCTGGACCAAGTTCGGACAGGTTGATGATTCATCGGGCACCGTGGTTTGTGCTGAGGTTGCCAATGGAAAACATGCCATGATGGTTGCTTGCCATGGATGCAAGACAATCTTTTGCTACAAGGCAAGCAATGGTACATCTTCCTTGGTGAATCACACTTGCAAGCTGTCGGTTGCTGCTGCTGCCGGACAGCCGTGCATTGACCTGCTTCTGAAACCCAAGGTTCTGCCATCACAGCCTCAGATACGGCATTGCACACGTCTGACAGCCAAGGTGTGTGCCGAGGACTTTCGGCCATTTCATATTGTCGCGTGTGGTGGCTTCCGCAAGATGCTCCAGTTTGTCCTCGATGTTGGTGTCCAGTCTAAGGGGCGCATGGACATCAATGATCTGCTAACTGACGAGAGGACTGTCAAGCGTGCAGCAGATTCACGCAAGACTGAGACGGGCTCCTCGTACGGTTTGTTTGCAAGCATATTGAGGACAAACTAGGTGCTGGTTCAACGACTGACCTGTATAAGAACAAGGACACGGGCGTCTACTACATGACTGTGTCACTGACGTTGATTGACCCATACTGGATCATGTCTGCACGTACGCTGGGATGCATTGAGTTCCCCGGGAATATGGCACACACCGGTGTGAACATTCTGGCCATGTTCAACCAAATGCTGCAGAAGTACTGCGCCGACGCAAAAGGCCAGGTCATGACGACAACCGATGGTGCATCAAACAACAATGCCTTAGGCGATGAACATCCTCACATCACGTGCCAATGTCACATCATCTCAACATGCATACAGTACGTGCTGGACAAGCGCACACGCATAGTTGCTGGCCAACGCTCAGCACCCTTCTACGAGTTCTACGGTGATGCACCTTTGCACTTTGACATGATCGATGCTGCCAAGGATCTCGTGCGGTGGGTTAAGCAGGCCGATTGCAATACGGAGCCGAAGCTCAAGAAGGGATGTCCAACTCGCTGGGATGGCCTGCTTCTGACACTTGACAGCATCTGGGTTGACTACCAGAACAAGGTTGAGCAGCTCAGTGCTCGCAGACCATCTGCCAAGCATTGCATTGAGGCAGTCAACTTCACCATCCTTGTTGAGATGGTCCGCTTCCTGACACCCTTCAAGATAGGGTCCAAGACACTCAAGGCGACTAACAAGCCAACCATACATTTGTCATGTTACACTAGCCAGAAGCTCCTGCTGCACTGTGTGGCTGTTGATGATGATCGAGAGGTGCCTACGATTGTTGGTGGGGTCTCGACCATGACAACAATCCCAGCAGACAGTGATGGTATCAAAGCAATCAACATCGCTACTGTTGCCTACCTATGGGCTTAAACGGCAGTCCTGATATCTTTCAGGCCATAATCAATGATATTATGGGTGATTTACCTAACGTACGTGCGTACTTAGACGACATACTAATTACGACAGCAGGTTCCTATCCGTATCCACAGCCAGGTCATGGAAAAGTTTATCCTCCACCCGATCCACTTTGCCGGTGCATTTCTTGATCCCCGACAGAAGTTCCGACTTGCTGCTATTGGCCTGAGTGATGATGACATAGGTGCCTTCATCAAGGAGAAGATGAGGTTTGTCGGTCCTCCTGCTGGCACTTCGTCGCAAACTCGCAACTCGGTTGCTGGTGCCATTCGAGCACCAAAGCGCGCCCGAGTTGTCGTTACATCCTCGCAGCTGTCACTTGACATGGTCGAATCTGAACCTGATGATGAGGATGAATGCGACAAGCAGGCAGCGCAGCTTGAGTTGCAGATCATCCAGGAGCTGGCTGAGTATCAATCACATCGGATTGACCAGATTACTACCAAGTGTATGAATGCGTCGGGTGACGGCCTGCTGATCTGGTGGAAATCGCAGGCTGCTCGCTGGCCCATTCTGGCTCGCGTTACGCGGTCGGTCCTGGCGGCCTCGGCCTCCAGTGCCAAGTCGGAGCACAACTTCTCGGAAGTCGGTAATCACGTCAGCAAGAAGCGCAGTGGACTCAAGCCCAAGACGGTCAACACGCTCATGATCATGCGCTCCAACAAGGACTTGAGGCACTGAGTCTATTTTCAAGAAGCATGATAACAACTTGAGTACAATGCATCATCTAGTAGTAGCTATGGTTTAAGTTGTTAACGATCAACGAACTACGAATGTATAAAGGTATGCTCCCGGCCAAGATATTTTAGGGTTCGGCCGGGCCGGTTTCGGCCAGCCGTATGGAGCAACGGACGGCCAGCAGCGGTCGGCCAGCCTTGGCTAAGTCCGGACGGCCGCGGCGACGGCCATTATTTAAGCCCTGAATGTCGCACACTGCTCCGAACTCCGAGTATATCATACACCTTGTATCACAACACCTTGTATCACAACACCTTGTACCTGATACATACCAGCGTCGGACTGTATTGGTGGACTGGAGACGGAATGCCGCCTCAATACATACTGTATCATACTTTACACTTAACATTGTAGTAGTAGCACATCCAGCACCCAGACAGGCGTCATGCAGGGGTCGGCAATCGGCTGTCCGATCTACAATCCCCGTGGAGTTCTCACGCAGCTCGAGTGACTCAAAACTCTTGAAGCCGAAAATACATTATCCTGGTATGTCATACGTGGCTGTCGTGGAAAAAGATCTGATCAGGACTCAAAGCATGTGGGATCAAATTGTCTCAGGCATAGGTAACCACGTATGCATACCTCTCCGTGCAAGCATGACGTACGAGACATGAACCGTACAACTGTACCAGGCCGTGGGTTCTCTATGTATCACATGGTCATACTGCAGTAAAAGCGTATGAATTGTTCCGTTCAGGTGCTGACCTGCTGACAGATCATCGATGCCAATGTTTCCAGCCGTGGATGGCCCTACCAAAAGGAAGGTCAGTCGTGAATTCTGACTCGTAAAAGGCGGTATAAAACTAATCGTAGGATTTTTGAGGGTGTTAAAGATCCCGATATGGAGGGTTGAGTCCTGTGAACGTATCGTAGAATCAATAGTAATTCCTTCATAGGGCTAATTCCCGAATAGAGGTTGCTGCAAGTTTTTTTTGCTGCAGCATCACAATCGCCAGCAACGGAAGCTGCAACGCTCCAAAGCTGAGACATTAATTAGATTGTTGGTTAAACGAAATCTGACCTATTGGTAGCAACTAGCAACTAAACACAGAACGCAACTAAGAAATACATCTGGGACGTGAATGATCCGATAGCTATGTCATCTGTGAGACCTTGCGTTAGCTATTCCAATGAGAGCATAAACGAAGTTTGCTCGTCAACAGCATCCTTATCATTTTCAAGCAATCCCATTCGTGAACATGACTCCCCTACAGTGGTTTCCTATTCCTCTTCCCAATCGATGACTGCTCTCTCCGATCAGTTTGAAGATGCTCCAGAAGACAACTCCCTCCCTCTTGCTCTGATCAATAGACCTACCAATGCATCAAAACAGTCATCCATGAAAATGAGCATGAATCCCCTTCAGGCGTTGGCGATGGCCTGTGCTGCCGAAAATTCTCAACACGAACACCAGAAAGAGTTCCAAACGACAGAGGGCGCTCAAACGGAATCCTTTCTCATCTCTCAGAATGATGTTCTCTGTGGTAGAGGAGGCTTGACCAATCACCACCCTGGAAACGTTGTCTTCCGACGTTTGGTCAGGCTCAAGCAAGAATCCTATCTCAGAGCGTCCAAACGACAGAAAGCTGGTGTCGCCAAGGAGATTGTCGAAATTATTCGAAGTCTCACTCCTTCTGGACGATTTCTCAAGAAGGATCCTCACACTCCCGGTGTCTGGATGGAGATTGGTGATCGCAAGGCGAGGGAAAAGACATCTCAGGCGTTGCGAGAAGGGGCACCTGAACTCAGAGAAGAGCTACATACGGATAAGGTTCAAGGCGAAGAAGATATCCTTGAGAGACAAACAGCCTTGATCCATGACGGTGCTCGTGCTATGTATGAAAATTCGATGCAGCATCAAGTTCAAACGTGGTCACCAGCTACGATGATGACGTTGCCAGCGGAAAAGCCTCACATGGTTTGCAGCAATCGAGTCCGGGTTGTCTCATCCGACTCTGACCTCGAGGGTGTCCGTAGCTTTCATCACCATCGAAAGCTTCCAAGCGCATCTAGCCCACCCCATGTCATCATGGATGACGCACCAAGAGCACCTGACCCACAGTCATCCTACCGTCATCCACAACCAACCGATGACAACGAAGAGACTGACGCACTTCGTTATCCTGTGCTTGGTGGAAAGCGCAAATCCCTTGCCAATGTCCACGACTTTGGTGGCATGGATACAAGCAGTCATGCCGATGGTGGACCTAGGGGACCAAGGCTCAAACTTCTTAAGACACGTCTTGGAAGTTGTGGCGAGCCTTAAATGTCAATTAATCATGTTAATGCATAAAGTAAGGGGAACGTTAAGTGGTGTGTCTGTACAACACTTTTCTCCTTGATTCACCTTGGCATTGCTCGTTGCATTTCGTTTCGCCTTCAATTGAAGCACCATCCTCATGTTCCTTTCCTTACGCTTGAGCCCTGAAACTTAGGTGTCATTGTTGCATGAGATCCCCGACCCAAAATTTCGCAAGCGTCTGTGCACTGCTCATCGGAACGTGGGATTCACAGATTTTTTTCGCCAATGGAGTTTCCAGGACTGACCATCGTGCGAACTCTATCGCCCCTTTACACTTCACAGGTCAGAGATGAATTCCCACGATTGAATTCCACGAATGACAATGCCATTGATAGGAGTAAAAGAAGTGTGAACCCAGATACTCGAAAAACCTGATAGCGAACGATTGAAAGCATTTGCAATGCGTGTGTCAACCACGCCTGCGAAGTAAATGCACAAATCCTCAGTTTTCAAATGTGTCAATATTACTACTTGTTGTTTGTTGCTACCAATAGTCACTAATGCACAATTTTCGCTATGTCTTCATGTAATTGCATGACTACGTAACTTGCATTCACTTCCTTCTTAAGAGCTCGATTGCCGTCAGAATCGTTTGGCGCATCTCTCGCCCGAACCGAGGATGTGTCAGCTTCGAATTTTTCAACAGTTCCTCATAGCATTCAATGTCACAAGATTCTGATCCAGCAAGGATTTCAGCTGCGGCGAGTGCGTGCAATGCACAATCGTACCCGTTGTACTGCTGAGGCGTGCGCAATTCCGTCACCGCAATTCCTGGATTGTGACTGAGCACTCTTGACAGAACGTTCGCAACTGCAAGTGCCGCTCGCGCATTTCTCCCAGTCACGGAGTCAACGTGTGTGTACACGACCACATCGGATCGAATCCACAACAGGCTCCAGTGTGACCCGCAGCCAGGGTCTTGCCAATTTGCACCGTGTTGGTGTCCGTCGTTAATAGGAACTGCGTACGCAACGCAAGTCTTGTCAAAGCTGCTTGAGAATTCCTCCAAATCGTCGTCGTCGCATTGATGCATCAAAAACGTGATAACCGAAGGGTCCATGAACTTTACCAATGGATATCTTTGCTGTAGGACAGTCAGATAAAAATGGATGCAGGCGTCATTCAGCCACTCAGACTCCCCTGACAACAGCTTAACATCTGAATTGTAGAGAACTGCATCATGATAGTTCAGAATGAAGTTGTTGGGTGGAAAGGATGTCATGGGGTCTGCTGTTTCAAGCGCAGGTGTTCATGGTACGACCGGTGGCCGGTAGATGGTGTCGTCTGAGTGCAGTCGATTCGCATGGTGTGCCGTGTGCGGTGTGCGGTCTGCGCTGACAAGTTCACTGGAGACAAACTTCATGTGTTCATGTGTTATCTTTTCGTCCAAAAAAAATTCCGTCTGGGATTGGACTCCCAGCTCCCAGCCCCCTGCAACTACAAACTACAGTACCACCTACGTCGTACATGTAGAGTCTACTACTAGTACTACGACTATTACTATGTTCGGACTGGAGTATTCCGTACTCCGTACTACTGTATGTCATACTGGTACTTGTACACTGTATGTTATACAGTACATCGTACTCCGCACTTTGGTTTTATCTACGTGGAGGATGTATGCATATGCAAAGGATGCGTTTTGTTTGTGTTTTTTTACAGTGTTACAGTATGTATGCATTATATGAATGTATGCAGTCCAGTATGAAGATACACGACGGGAGTAGGAACCGTCTTTCATTCGCCCGCCTATTAACCACTTTCCACTTACTCGACATCTCTCTAAAACCAAGAGCAACGTTGCCCAGGATGTACATGTACATGAAAGGCATTTGTACTGGACTACTCTATACGAGTCTAATTTCACCACGCTTCAGACACCTCATCAACACAAACGCATCCTGAATTTTTTTTCAAAATGGTAAGAGATCTCTATTGATCCGCCTTCCCTGCCTGATGGACTCCTTTGGAGTTTCTTCACGGTCAGGAGGCCTTTCTATGACGAGGACGGCACTTATGTAACTGCTCGAGTGATTGTCGATGAGCATGGAACCACATCGCGATCGATGCCAGCAGGGATGCACCTGTCATCGTTTCAGAAAGGGAAGGCGACTGGACACGTGTATCTAATTAAACCAGGCGTCTGACATACTCTCCGCTCTAATTGACAGGTCAAGGCTAAGAAATCTACCGTTAAGTTCGTGATTGACTGCACACAGCCGGTTGACGATAAGGTCCTCGATGTTGCGTCGTTCGAGAAATACTTGCACGACCGCATCAAGATTGGAAAGAAGACCGGTGCTTTGGCATCCAACAATGTGACGATCACCCGAGACCGAACTAAGCTGACGGTGGCTTCGACTGCCGAGCTCGGTTTCTCCAAGCGTCAATTGAAGTACCTGAGCAAGCGCTACTTGAAGAAGCAACAGCTCCGTGATTATTTACGTGTGGTTGCTGGATCCAAGAACTCATACGAGCTCAGATATTTCAGCATCTCTGCTGGTGATGCCGACGAGGCTGATGAGGAATAGAGTGTTGCTGGAACTTCAGTAATGTATAAGTTTTCTCTGGCTTCAAGTGTTATTCGTACGATTTCTTTTCTGTACGGGTTATTTATGTATGATCATCACTATTCTATCTAAGCGAGTGTTGGCAGCTTTGTAGGAGCCTTCATGCGTTGCCGATGAAGTGTAACGTGAGGAGAAGTCGGCCTTCAGATTTACTATGGTTGCTACTCCGGACTTCGGCGTACGGAGTACACTTGCTCCGGGCTACCCTCTATCCTTTATCATACGTCATACGTATTGTAGACTACAAGTAGTATGCATACTTGTACCTTGTACCTTGTACCCCAGGTCGGCATCTTTTGAACGAACATACGAGCTCGAAAATTCGAACCGTACCTGCGAGCTCGTTCCGTTTTCGAGTTAAAGTTCAAAATTCTTATGTCCACGACCAACTGCCAGCCAACCATGATGCTGCTTGAACAATGATGGCTTCAACCTTGACAAGGCATTCGCCATATCGACTAATCTAAAGAAGTCGCCATTCGCATGCGACGACAGATTCGTTGGTGCACGCCATTACGGAGTCAGAATGTGCCATGATTGCACAATCCCTTCAAAGGGATGGATTCGGGGTTACGTCCAGCAGTATCTTGTCGGAAGGAGTTGTGGAGGCACTCAAGCTCAAGATGCCAGATCTATTTCGGGGCGAGTTTGAAACTGGAGTTTATCCCGACGAATGGCATTGGAGGTGAGTACAATTGATTTTTCTTGATTTTGGAGTCCTCAGGCTCATCCACTCCATTTCGTGCATCCTTGTAGACAAGGGTTGAGTCAGGACGATGTCACTAGAGAAATATGTAATGGCTGGAAATCAGATCGTCTCGTCGCATCTGTCGTGTTGTCCCAGACGATTGGTGAAATGGTGTCCCGGATCACTGGCTGGTCGTCAGTGCGCATTGCTCAAGACGATGTCATCTGGAAGCCTCCATCTCAGCCTAGGACAACGATAGGTTTTCATCAAGATAGCGCCTACATTTCGGACCAGTTTCTTCCTCAGGAGAACAATTCCGTCACAGTTTGGATGGCTCTCGATGATGTTACTGAAGATATGGGTTGCCTGGAGTATGCTGTTGGGTCGCATCTGTGCCCTAATCAAGTGAGTTATCATCAGTAAGAAAGCGCGAAAGCGTTGAGTTCACTGGCTAATATACGTTTTCTGTTTCGATCCAGGCTTCTTCTTTGGACGAGACTACCTTTCATGGTTGCAACGAAAGCAGATATCGAAGTTCCATACCGTCGGACGCGGAGGTTCGTTTTGTACCAGTATGTCGCGGACACGCTGTGGTGCACCACCAAAGTGTGTGGCATGGGTCAGGTCCAAATCTTTCCCAGCGCAACGATCGGCGGGCACTCGTCGGGCATTATCTACGGGGAGATGTTAAATTCAAGGACGAGGGTGGAGGTAAGTGCGTCAAGTCGAGTTTCTTACTGTTCCTATCCGGTTCTTTCCTTTTTATGAATCCCTTGGTAGCTCATTTCTTTTGTACCGATAGCTGCACCTTGGGGGTCAACATCCTACATTTACGGCAAATACAAGCGCTACAACTCAGTAGAGGTGGACGAAAGCTTCTTTCCGGTAATTTATGCTACAGAAAGTAGCGGAAAATCAAGAACTCAATGGATTGACAACTACGTAGGGTTCGATTGATCGATCCCAGGCCTCCACCGTTTAAGTTCACCGTGGTGTGTGAGGCGCTTGTGCATTACGCTTACGCATCAACCAACGTTCCACTAGTGGCTGGAGGTTATGTGAGGCAGGTGCCACCCGACAACCTTCAACTAAAGACATCACCTCACACCTCGGTCATGAATTGTGTACACAGACCACAGACCATTGAGCGGGCTGCACATGTTCTGTGGATTGTGGATTGCCATAGAGCATGCGTGTCACGCGTCACGCAATAATGGCACCAGTAACCAGTAGTACCATGAATCAATCCACTACCGGTACAAGTACTCAGTACCTGGGATTGCAGTATACACATAATTACAGTCGCATCTGACCAGATCAGTGACACGTGTGCTTGCAAATTGCAACACACGTTGTGTGTCAATGCATGAGAAAAATGGAATTCTTCTCGATTGCTCCAGTCAAATCGTCAAATCCCAATGATAGTGAAAAGGCCGAACACCGATAAATCCGTTCCTACGTAGAAATACACAAGGAGTACAACAATTTTAACGGGAACGTTACTGTCGATTGCGCAACTCTGGGCCGATTTCAAACTGTTTTTGTCTACCGTCTTAAAGCGAGAGGGAGCAGATGTGTAAGTTTCATACTTGATGGTACGGTCGTAGGGTCTACCTCCAATAGTACCAGTACCTTTCTCTTATGGTGAAGAGAAGATAAGTGTTTGCCTTCTTTCATTGTTCGTTCGCCGTATCCTCTGTCGCCATGTCGGACTCCCTTTGCGGTGATACAGTGCGATCACGTCGTGGTCTATTAGCATTGCTTTGGTCGCTTGTAACACTTTTGACGATAATTGCCTTTATGGTGACACTATCTGTAACCATTTCGGCAAAAACTGCTTCACAGTCATACAATGATGATAAGAACAACGACAACAAAGCAAATCAGCAAGATGAAATCAGCCTCGCAGTCACATCACGAGCCATGGCATTTGCTGCGGTGTGGACAGCGGTGCTGGCTTGTTTAATGTCCGTTTTTGGAACTGTCATCCTAGGATTCCAATCACCGACGGGGCAATATTACACGTGCTGTGCAAGCAACGTACATCGAACAACACCGCTAGGGCTCGGGTCTTTATCGGAGCGCTCTTGATGTTTTCAATCTCACATTGGTCTGCTCAGTTCTGTTTGGAGAGTTTGAGGTTAGTGTGTTGATATTTGTGACTTGAAACTTCGTTGTACACGTGCACTCATTTTTGTTGCAAAGATTCGAGATGGAGAGAACAACAGGGGACGCGGAGTATGCGCAAGAGCGAGCTGGCGAAAGATCATCTATGGCCTTCAGCATCATGTGCATGTTCCTAACTGTTTTGTACCTTGCCTTCGCTGCAACGGTTTATATCTTTTCATTCGGTATTGGAAGAAAATGAAGCCGATGAGGAATCGCTGAGGGGCAACAACAGCAGCAGCATGCGTATACTGGACAAACGCATGCGTACAGCGGCTATATTGACAATCGATTTGATATTCACCCAGCGTCAAAACCAGGTTTTGTGGGCGCTCAAGGTAGCGGCGACTCGGGATTGACGTAAGGCGTTTACTACCCTTCAACGATGCTTGGTGTTTGGTTAGAAACAAAACATCACGTTGAGTTTGTCAGAGGATTGCAATTCAGTTCGTCCCAGCGTTGCTTGGTTCGCATCGGCATTTTAAGAGTCGAAGGATAAAATATGTAACAGCACTCCGCTAGATATCGTGTACAGCGAAAAATGTTAACAGTTGTGCAGCCATTTATGTCATGAATACATTAGCATTGAAGTACTCGAGTACTCCAGTTGATTGCGAGAAGCTCATTCTGTGTCATGGCACTGCGCAGTAGTTGGAGCACGATCCCATCAAATTTTGATTTGCCAGCCAAGATTGTCTTCGAAGGGAATTATAGAGCCTACATCCCCCATCGAGTCGCATCAATCGGGGAATCTCCAAGCATGTTTTTAAAATGAATGAACCAGGAGCAATTATGAGATATGTACCTTTTTAATCCTCAATAGGAAGTACAAGTATCATACTTGTACCTGGTACAAGTACCAGTACTACACTAGAAACTTGCTCGCGTATTGTCATTGTATACATACTACTCTACTGCTACCAGGAGGTTCCGGAATATTTGCTTTTACCCCAATTTTTCTTTCATTTTACAATTACTTTTTCCAAAACCGTTTCCTTTTTTCTGCGTTCCACGACTCCGACAAACCCGCACTTCCAACTAAATTGAAAACGTGAATCGGATTTTTAGGCCGAATACGGATCAATACATATTCATAGAAACCCCAGAAGAAAAAAAGAGAAAAGAGGAGAAACAAAAAATACTGGAAGAAATTAGGAGAAAATAGGAGAAAGAAAAAAGGCCAAGAAGAAAATAGGAGAAAATAGGAGTAAAAAGGAGAAGCTCCACTGGCGCATTTGGAGAAGAGCTAGTGTCTAAACGCCCGAAATCTTTAATTAAAGATCTCCCAGTGGTGAAATCTTTAATTAAAGATCAATTTTGGCCCTTACTCAACTTCGTCATTTTACCTCGCACACCATAATTAACAAGCCAAACGTGTTCTGCATAGAGTCAAACCTCATGGGCCAAATGGGGGCATCTTAGTCAGCGACAGTTCCTGACGTATGATGTTGAACGCAAAACTGGAGCCAATTTTTCACGAGTTTTTTAGGTGGAAAAATAACACGGTTTACCCGGATGTATAGTATGTCACCTACGCAGGCCACACCAAATCACGTCGTTTGAGGCCTCAATTAACACATTGACTTCATCATCTTCCATTTCGATTGAGGCAAAACACTGAAGTGCAATGGTCTCGAGCATCCTTTAAATGAGAGGTATGTCACTGGTGTGAATCTCTAACTTTTGTTCGTTGTCGAGTTGTGATAACAAATTTATCGGGCGTTTTTATCGCGCGCCACTATCTTATCATCATCCCATTTCTCACTTCCTTTGTTGTGTAGCACTTGTGTTGACCGTGCTAGAGTCCAACCAAATGATCCTTGAGCTTCTTCTTGTGCATCTTTGAACCAAAGAAATGGTGATGTTCGTTTCTGAGTGCAGTCGTTGCCGTGGAAGCAACACCAAAAGTCTCGCTCCGTAGCAGTCCTGCTCAAACCAATGGTACTTTGACGTTTTCCTCGCGTCTTATAACTTCAAGACTTAAGTCATGAAACAAGGAAGGCCATTGTCGAAGATATTGTGGTGGGAAATGTTGTGAGATAGCAATGTCACGAGGTCAATGACTCGAATTCGGTTACCGTCAATGCGGACCGGACAACGACGAAAAAAGCTCCAGGCGGAGAGGACGATGACCTTTTTACAAATTGCATGCTGAAGAACTCATAAACAACACCAGCAGATTGGATTCCGTGAATGCTGAACTTTGGCAATAAACAATGCCATGGGCGAGGCTGAATCGCTCGATTATTGACCGATCTGCACCACTGCAAGAGCTCGAGTATTGGGTCATCTAACTCAACAAAGTAAAGGAAAAGAACAATACATGGTGAGATCACTTCCATTAGCCTTTATCAGGGCCAAATGCCAAGCCTGCAAGTGTTGAACAACATGCATGTGCTCTCGGTGCAAACTTGCTTTTGAGTGCACTACAACAAAATGCATTCTCTGCACCAGAAAGGAAAGTTATGCATTTCCACCAACACAGCGTCCTGCTACTGGGAATAATGAATAGATGTCCATTGCTACTTTATGAGTCTTAGGCTTGATGTATCATTCTATTGACGACGGCGAATCGCCATTGTCGATCTCGAATTTCATGTTGCGGATGGTATGAAACGTACATGGACAGTCTTGCAAAACGTACGAAAATGTCCATCTTTAAAAAAAGACAGCTTTGTCGTTAATTAAAGATAACCCCCCGGGCGTTTAGACACTAGACACGGCCCGAAATGGGCTTTTAGACCCTCGTGTACCTCGCAACCAGAAACTCGCCACCCTTTTTTGATTCAACAGTCAACAGTTGGTGGTCAGTTGACACATGATCCGTTCAAAACTAAAACCAACGAATCGTATTGCTTTTCACGCTGTAGCACTACTTGTACCTACTACCGGTAGTACATTTCCTGGTGGATCGTGAACGTGACACTTGCAACATGAAAGAACTCAAACATGAGACAAGATGAGTAATGTTGTACAGAATGATCACAACACCCTCAACGCGAAGAAATGAATCGCATCTTCGAAGTTGATGAGATGCTTCGAATTGGTTTGGATTGGGCAGGCTTTGATGCCAGTCGACAACGTACTGTGAATCGAGATGCCAATGTTCGGCGTTTCCAATCTTATTTTGGGTCATCTCCACTAGTTTGTTCAGCTATTTGGAAAGACTTGGTGACATCAGACATTCAAGAGGCTCGCATTCATCCTGGAACAAGCGCAACTCTTGACAAGTTTCTATTGACCCTCTACTTTTTGAAAGGCTACCCGACTGAAGAGAAATTGGCTGCACATTCTAAAATGTGTGAAAAGGTGGCACGCAAGTGGGTTTGGATCTTCGCATGCAAGCTTCAGGCGTTAAAAACGAAAAAGGTAAGTGGGCTGCTGCAATTATTACTACGTTACTGGTCCGTTCTTCTTGCGCCATTCTAGTCTACAGACCTCATTCCGTCCGTGTTCCTCCTGTTCTTAGATTGTATGGCCAGAGCGGTGGACACGAATTGGAGACGCCGATGAAATCTTCTTGTACTCCGTTGATGGAGTCCATTGTAGGACGAACGAAGCCATTCATCCTACGTTGGCAAAGAACACAAAGTTGTTCTCCCATAAATTCAACCAAGCCGGCGTTGGGTACGAACTCGCTGTGTCACTTCGTGAGAACGCCCTAGTGTGGATGAATGGTCCCTTTGTGGCATCAAAACACGATGTCACAATCTTCAGAGAAAATGGACTGAAAGACAAAACCCCAAACAGTAAGAAGGGCATTGCAGACAAAGGATATCAAGGAGAGAAGGACATTTTGTGTACACCGAACTCACAGGATACTCCCGAGCTTCGGAAATTCAAGGTGAGTAAGGCAGTGCTGCAGTGGTCGTCATCATTTGCAGTTCCCAAGACTCACATAACATGATGCAAAATGACACCAATCGATCATCATCAGACCCGAGCACGAGCCAGGCATGAGACTTTCAATGCTCGGATCAAAAATTTTGCCTGCCTTGATTCAAGATTCCGACATGGAATCAGCAAACACAAAATCTGTTTTGAGGCCGTGTGTGTGATTGTTCAATATCAACTTGAAAACGGAGCACCTCTTTTTGACTTGTAATTAAGCAGCCAGCACTGTGCAAATGGCTACAAACGCACCATGATCTCCAATAAAATCTGCCATTCGTAATCATGATTGACGAGGAGGTTACTAGCTAGGAATATTACTAACTACTAGATATTATCCGATACTCTTGCGATTCTATTCCTCCTTTGTGACACTAAGTTGTTTGGCATCGACGTCATCCTCCTGGCTTCCCAAAATTGCTGCCGCACTTTTGATGGCGCTGTCTTCATGATACCGCTTCAAGTGTCCTCCCTCGTCGTCCTTCAGGGGGTTCAGCGGGTTCCTGAATGTTGGCGTCATGAGCCTTAACGAGTTAAGGAAATCATACACAGTGCTACTCTCCTCCCCAGTACTTGCAACACTTGACATTGGCGAGGGAAGTGGAGTACTGCTTGTCCTAGATACCTCGTCCATGTCAAGAGTTCTTCTTGCAACCTCCGCAGGTGCATTTGTCATGAGAGTGCCACCAAGGTCCTCCTCAACAAAGGTACTTGAGGCACCAGCAGCACCGCCACCGCCGCGAGTTACAGTGACATTATTGCGTGTGTCCTTGTCAAGAGGTTTCGTCGCGTTCGTGTTTGCTGTTGTAGGACTACCAGTGCCAGTCGATACAATACCGCGGACGACGGAACCAGAATGAGACCTAATACGAGAACCAGCACTACGACCACCCCCGCCATCAGCAGTCACAGAAACCCCTTTAATTGTTGTTGTGAAGCAAACGAGTGATATTAGATAAAAAACATACATTTTTAGCACATTTATTTTGTCGACAAACCTTTCAAATCATCAACCAACTCATCCTCGTAAGATTTGTCGTCAGTTTTTTCATCGACAGTGCGATCAGCTGCTTCAACCAAACTCAATCTCCACGAAATTCTGCACATCAATGATTTGTAGTTCTCGCCCCCCAAACTTACATCCTGCATGTATGTCAGAGATACCAATTTGATTTCGCCATCACTCATCCCAGGAGAATAAATCGCATTCGAGAGTGTCATGTATGGAGGAAACTTCAGGACGATGTGCTTTGTCACACGCTTCTCGGACTTTTTGATCGCATTACGAGAGACATCACGACTCTCTTGAATTCTGTCACAAAACTTGTCTCGGACTTGCTCCCGCTCGCTGACCAGCTTATGGTCTGCGGTGAATGAAGCAGGCTGCCCTGGAACCTTGAGAAAAACGTGCTGGCTATCAGGGAGCAAGAACGCTTGGTAGAAGCCAGCCTTGACATCACGTACGTCGACATTCATTTCAATCGAGAACCCATTGTGCAGTTTCCCATCATGTTTCTTGGCAAAGAAGTGAAAGACCTGCAATTCCCGATTCCTTTCGGGGTGATTCGCATCAACTTCGATCTCCACTAAGTAGTATTCGTAAGTTGTTAGTTGCGAAAAATGTTAGCGAGAGGATGAGGGAGGAAGCAAAACACAGCCGAGAAAAGAAAGTACATACCATACTCATCTGCAGCCAGAATGCGTTGGATGTAGGTCACATTCTTGTTCATGCTGCTTGACGCAATTGAAGTTGTCAACATGACTGCGGTTGATAGGGTGGAAGCAAACTGCTGGTGGGTTGACGGTGGGGATGCAAACTGAATCCTCCTTGAAGCGGCTGGTGGTAGTTCTTGTGACTCCTCCTCTTCGTCTTCGTCTTTATTATCTTTGTTTGCAGAATGAAGGGGGCGCAGTGGTGGAGTTGTCGGTGATGCTGGGTACCGGTCAGGAAGGAGGTTACAAAGAAGTTGCTTATATTCTTTGCTCTTGAACTGCTTCCACCTGTTCACTTTGTTTTGTATCCTTTTCCGTTCCTTTGAGTTCTTCTCACCGTATAGAAAAGGCTTCAGATCACAAATGCGCCTCAATGAGATGCTGTGTATTCCACCGCTGTTTTCTATATCCTGTAACAACTGTGCTTCAAGATTGAATTCAAACGATGAGCGTTTGTTTGAAGGAGGCCGGTATTCTTGTGGATTCGGAGATGAATTGAGGGAAGCTGGGGAGGAGTTGTCTTCTTCTGCAGAATCAAGAATTGGCATGGATCTTGTCAAAGATTATGGGTGATTTTGTGCATCGTTGTTTCGATTGATTTTTTTGCAGATCACGAGAAGGTTCGAAGCGGCGCGCAGATGGAACTGGATTGCCCAATCAGCATCCTGTATTCTTGAGTGTGACTGAGCTTGCACGTATTTATAGTCGGAAGTCGGAACTCGGAACATTTCAAGAACTCCACTGATACTCAGTTTGGATACCAGTACAATCATTATGATAGATACTCTGAAGTACTGGAGTCGTAGCGTATGCTTTAGTATATTTTAGCGTGTTACTGGTTTTCTACAGTTCATTATTAGGAGTACAGCATCGTAACATCGTAACGCTCAACTGGGAGACAACTCAAAGAACCATTCAAACCTTTCTTCGGCTTCTTCATCCTTGTCATTTCTGAACGTATGAAGATGATTGATGCAAGACTCAGCATTACTATGAATTCCTACAAATATGAGATTTGATTTCTGCAAATGGATCGGAGTTGAATAGCAGGTGGCAACGTTCACAAGATGCGTGACAAATCGAAAGTGTGATTCAGGTCATTCTCAGTCGATAAATCTCTCCAAACTAGACAATAGTTTCAGGTTTAAGTTTATCATGACGGGGCAAGGGGGTTCTTTACTGCACTCTAGTGCAGCAGAAGAAAGTCAGTTCAATTGTCTTGCAAGCCTTATGAACCGTTACAATTTTCATTCTCAGGTCTCCAGTCACTCAGATTCACCCGATTGGGATTTTGATGTCTAGAATGCTTTCCTGTAGTAGCTACTACTCTTGCCAGAAGCACTCTAGTATTTCTAGTTATTATTGTTGCTAGTACTAAGAGTTCTTATTGCATCTAGGGCGGCGCTCAGCCTCGATTGGTTTGGTATTGGAAGATCAGCTTCCTCAAACGAACTTCTTGATGGATGTGCTTTCTAAACACGTCAAGTGGGAACTCCATGTATTCAACTCTCGTTTCACGAAGCAACTGAGGGGCCATTTTCTCGTGCCTTTTCTCGGCAACGTCATGCTTGAGGAGGCTTTCTGCCGGCGAGCCATGCCACCGTGGCTCGCCTCGTTGATTATGCGTTGCGGGCGGAAAGAGCAGCCTATCGTGCTCAAATGCAGCATTCTCACTGACAGCTCGTGACCCCTTCTGAATACCCTGCTGCCTTGCTGAACGAAGCCGTGAAGGGAACTTTTTGAAATGAAAACCTGCAAACTCCGGTCGTGACGAGCAGATGTTGTCCCAAATGTCCCTTGGTTTCATTCCGCTTTCTGGTATCATCCCAGTGGCCAATAATTGCCGAAGAAGCTTCTGCGCGTCACTGTCTCTCCAGCGATGAGGCTCTGGAGCAATGGGGTCGCCCTCATGTTGTTCCCTCCCATTCTGCTGCACTCCTTGGCTCCTCGCCATGATCGACGAAATTCTAGTTGTGTGTGGTTGTGTTGCGTGTCGAGTGTACGAAAGTCGTGGATTTCTGTTTAATTATGTACCAGTACTAGGTACGGTAAATCCACGGTGCACCACGTTGAAAGGGCGGCGTTCCCGTGTTCCGAGGTCGAGTTCGCCTCAACGAAACTAAAATTCAAGTGCTTGCAACGGAGTAAGAAAAAAGGAGAAAATAGGAGAAAATAGGAGAAGGTGATGAGAAGAAAGGAGAAGAAAGGAGAAATTAGGAGAAAAGTGAAGAAGCTGAAATTTGCTGAAGTGGAACAAAGAAAAAAGGAGAAAGAAATCTGCGGAGTTTCTTCTCAATTAATAGAGTAAAAACCGTCATCTGAGAGAAAGAAGATTGTCCATTGTACCGCAGTTTCAACAAATGCTGTCCAGCCATTAGCAAATCTATCGACCCAGTCCAGGAAATCTTATCCACGTACCACTCCTGTAGAGGAAATACTAAGATAGAAGATGAAATTCCGGAACCTCCAGTAATAAGTGTCGTATGCGTGGGGTCGTGTGAATTGGTATTTGAAATTCGATTACACTGATACTGTAGTACTAGTACTCGGAGCTCCTCTACTTGTACCGTGGTACCGATACCTGTATTGGAGTACTGGTACTATGATAGTTAATCCGGGCATGACATACCTGTAGGTGCTATCTGGTATTATAGCACATACACTGTATTGTTCGGCAATTGGCAATGTGTTGATAACAGTAGGCCCAGACAACAGTGTCGGTACATGTTCGAACTCCGCGAAAAGGAACTCCGTATGATAGCTCGATTTAGGAGGACATCCTTGTCAGCATTTCCCTGAAACGGCGAAGACGAGCTGATGAGAAGACCACTGCACCTCGTACTTGCACTCGGAGTATGGAGTATGCTGTTTGCACACAGTACAAGGTCGTCATGCATGTTATGAACGGGATGAAACACAACAATGCAAGCTCCAATTGTTGGGTGCTTGGGTGTCTTGTCAGCATATCAGCACAGGTAATCCCTGTACACGTTGATTCCTCAGACCTCAGATAACGTCCAAACAGAAATCATTACAATCTATAATGTCGTTGAGAGTTCGAAAGCAATCGGCATTGAATCCTCGAAACGCAGGCCACGTTTCTATCACGAATGGCAACAGGTCGCAAAGTAAGGATTCAAAGGAAACAGGCTCGCTACTGATCTTTATAGTCACCTTTGTTGCCGTTTGTATCTTTGGGGGCTTTAGCGAGTTCAATCGAGTCAAGAATGGAATCGATCTACCTTCCGCACAGAGCCAAAATCATGACCAACTAACTCTATCAAATCCGCATCGGGAACTCAATCCAAACTTTCGATCTCTCTTGACGCCGGAAGAAGATCAGGCTCTGGAGCTTCATGCATCAGATCACACCCGATATCATATGATTTTTTCCACCGATTGTTCGCCATTTCAACACTGGCAATCGTATCTAGTGTTCTTCAGTGCTTTGAACGTACGACAACCTGGACACGTTACTCGGATAGCCTCCGGATGTGAAGGGGATGAAATCAAGCTAATGCAGGATTGGTTTCATGACCACATTCAGGGCATGAGCAGCCGTTTTCATTTGCACTTGACACCGCGCTTTTCGGGTGTAAGGAATGAGAACGGCGATATCGTTGGCGATTACAAGTTCTTTAATAAACCGTTCGGTCTCCAGCACTGGATGGAACACGCGGAGCATATGTCGTTGCAGCAGTCGGATGATATCGTCATTCTCGTTGATCCCGACATGCTCTTGCTGCGACCCCTGACGGGCGACTTTTCTCAGGATCGAGACACAATCATTTCTCCGAGGAGGCGGAGTCACATTTTAGGACGCAAGGTTGAGCATGGATTGCCATTCGCTCAAACCTACGGCTTTGGTGCGCAGTGGCAGAATCTCGACTTGGACAAGATTACTGGTTCGCATTCTCCCGCAAAACAATACAATAAGACGGAAGGGAATCTGTACTTTCCAGTGGGGCCACCATATCTCGCCACTGTTAAGGATATGTATCAGGTGCGTGTCCTCTACTCTCCCCACCCGTTGTCGTAAGCAAGACGATTCTGACAAACCTGACACGCCAGATTTCTCAAAAATGGAGCGAGTTCGTCCCGCTTGTGCACCAGCAATATCCTCACTTGTTAGCCGAGATGTTCGCCTTCTGCATTGCTGCAGCACACCTCGAACTCAGGCATCAGCTTGTTGATTCACTGATGATCAGTGACACCGATTCCAATGGAGAAGGATGGCCCCTGATTGATAGGATTCCAAAGGAAGAAATGTGTGATTTTGCTCGACATCCAGACCATGAGCACTTCCCTTTACCATCCGTCGTGCACATGTGTCAGCGATACTGCGTTGGTCTCGATTGGTTCTTTGGAAAGCGTCGATTCCACACAGATTTTTTTGAATGTGACAAGCCTTTGCTACAAGAACCACCTGGTGACTTGGCGACTGCATTTGACTTTAAAAGACCTCCAAACGCTCCCGTCCGCACTGCACTGACACCCACAATCGCCAGTCGCGAAGCATTCATGGTGTGCTTCCTCACTCGGCAAGTTAATGACGCGGCGACCTTCTATAAACAGCAATCATGCTCTGGGAGAGCAAACTACAGCAAGTCCAAGAAGATGGTGGAATACTTTAGGCAGTACCACCCGGAGGGGGCATCGAAGTAGCGATGTATATCTAGCCGCTCATACTGTTGGTATGCTGTGTTTACTATTGTGTGAGCGACCCATACATTCCATAGAAAAAGGCAAACTTCGGGGAACATCGAAGATATTAAAAAAATGTAACGACACGTAACCTAAAGCCATAACAAACACCACAATCAAGTTACCTCCCAACCCTCTGTCGACCCATTGCCAGGAGGTTGTCATCAGTTCGCGCACCTGTTGCAGGTCAGACATCACATCGCCTTGGATTGTATCGATTTCTTTCTTCACTCGATCCATTTCGTCTCTATCAGAGGCCATCTCTCGTCTCAATTCTGCCTTCAGGGTCTTAATGCTAGTCTGGATTGCCTTCAGCTGTCCCAACTTTTGCTTTTCAAGATCAGAACGAGAAATCGCAGTCTCCTTCTGGACAAAAAGGTACTCGCGAATCTGGGGTGGCCAGAGGACGCCAGCCGTTACCAAACCTGCCACGATCCAAAGTGGGATCACAAACAGAACTGCCGCACCTTGAAAGAAAAAGTAACACCAGAACTCAATGTTCTGAGGTTTGAGAGCGATATCATCGTAGAGATTCTGATCGAATAGTTGAACAATGCTCTTCCACCCTTGGCGGAATAGATCCTTCTTTTGCTTCGCATCAAGTATGTCCGACTCTTTACCAGCAGAATAGGGCCCCTCCTGAACCTGAGCGGGAGCCCCAAGGGCACCACCTGCTCGATCGCCACCCAGAAACTTCATTCGCTGACGTAAACCGTACGAAACTGCATCTGTCTCAGCAACGAAATCCAATCGATTGCTCCAAAAAACAATCGAGGCGCGGTCGTTCTGGATGATTTCATACGAATCAGTTACAATGGCGATCAAGACGTTGGAGAGCAGAATCACAACCAAGAATGCGTAGGCGACGTAGAGAATCTGAGCTGCCAACGAGGACTCATAGCGCGTCTCATCTGTTTGCCCCATCATCATCGTGTACACTTTCAGCAAGGATGATGCGAACGTGCAATGCGGAAAGACACAAGCAGTTTCATCCGGAGGTATTTCACCCATTGGGCAGATATCGGTATCCGTGTAGACGATGAAGAACATTTGTGCGAACGCCAACAAAATGACGCCCACAGCCATTAAGAAGGCAGCGAGACGTTTCAAGACATAAAAAACACCCCCCACAAAGACAGCAAAATCGACCAGTGTAGATTTCAGGAAATAAATCACAGCGCACCACAAGATACCTTTCGTGAAGGCCACTCCGCTTCGGAAACTATCATCCGAAACAGCCCACGTCGTGTTGGTCATAAGGATAGAGTAGAAGTACACTAGGACAATGACTGCCATATCCAGCCAATTTGTTGGATCATAAAACCAACTCGAGACCGACCCGAGGGACCAAAGGGAGATAATCTGAACCAACTCACGGAGCAGGAAGTAAGTACCACCAATGAAAAGAATAATCAGCGGGACGACGGAGTCCGTTGGCTGGTCCAGGTATCGTGCGTCGATGTTATCCCTAGTTGCAATCTCGAAGCAAATGATAATGAGCATTAGGAAATAGCCATCCATCATCAGGATTGCAGTGGGGAATCTCTGAACAATCTTCTTGTTGAGAATGGTGCGCACATGAGGACTGACAACGGCAACGTCTTGCAACCAGTCAGGAAGATCCTGAAGGGCAGTCAGAAAGTCGGCGGAGGCTACAGGCTCGGCTGCTAGATACATTTTCAAGCACTCAGAAACGTTGCTTCGCTGGTCGGGTTCGTCCGCTTTGAATCCCCTCAATCCAAGCGCCAACAAGTGTAACGGCAAGTAACCATCGTGATCGCGCAAGTTGACGAGCTCAGAACCAGCGTGCTGAAGCAGGAAATTAATAACGCCTGGCGAGGCATCTCGGTGGGCATTGACCATCGCCAAATGCATAGGAGTGCGTCCCTTGTTTTCCTTGGCAATCAGAGAGTCCGGATAGGCATCCTTGAGAACTTCCAACACCGCAGGACTAACACCATATGCGCATGCGTAATGCATCGGGAGCATCCCGCCCACGTCTGGCAGTTCTGCCGCTCCAGAGTCGGCCAAGTAATCGCGCATGTTGGATGCCATCGCCGCCGAGTTGTCGGCACGTTGGGTTAAGTAGAAATGAAGTGGCGTACGATTCTGAGAATCCTGTTTGGTTTTTCCTGCGGGGTAGGCATCCGTCAGAAGCTTCAAGACATCCTTGCTGGCACCGTTGGCACAAGCGTGGTGCAAAGGCAACCAACCGTGGGTGTCGGTCCAAGTGACAGTTTCTGGAGCAAACTGCAAGAGTGCCTGCACGATATCCTCAGGAGGGTTCGCAAGCTTGCAGACATTGTGCAAGGGGGTGGCATCGTAGTTGCCACGGACAGTCGCGGCAGCTTGGCGTACATCTGGGTCTTGGTGTGCCCAGAGCCACTTCCGAATGCGGTCCCAAGTCTGTTCGACGAGGGCCTTGCGCTGATTCGCCTCAGCCGCAGTCAGCTGGCGATTTTCGTTTGGACGAGGCGTGCCCTCCTCGATTATAACAAAGAGACGTGTATGCCCCAAATCAGACTCATCTGAAGCTTCAGAATCGTTGTCCTCGTTGTCGTCTCGCGAGATATTGTATTCATACCCTAGTGGAGCGTTGCGATCACCGACAAAGGAATCCCGGACTTCATTCCGAGCGTAATTTACGTCCGTGTGATGCTGTTGATACGAAGACATTCCGGAATCGCCACCAGCGGGCGGTCTCACTTCAGTTCTAGCTTCAAGTCCAAACGAACCCTGGCGAGATATTCGTCTATTCACTTCGTCGTTATCGGTCATAAACGTCGCGTTTGACCGTGTTTTGCACTTAGCCGACAATCTGGTCGCAGATCAGGATGAAGCGCACAAGGATCGCTCTTCTGTCTTCTTGGTTTACTCCGAGTGGTGACGAGGCCTAAATTGGCAAATGTGTCAGTGAATGCTACTGTGTGTAGCAAGCAGCGAGAGTCTATTTGCACTACCCTCTCCAAGAGATAGATAGCAGAGAGAGCAGTCACTGATCAGTTCCGCAAGTTCAAGTGGAAATGCCTAATTCGCTAACGATTAATGCGCTATCAAAAACGCTAAACCAATAAGAATCTGCCGCGACGTCATCGGGGAAAGGGGCCAAAACAGTCATCTGATGATGTCATAATCATATACATGTATCGTTATACATATTCAAATGGCACGCCGGCATAACTTATTCGATATTCGCGCCCAACTTTGAAATTGAATGTACTTGAAATTGTACGGCTGCACCATTTTCAAATACGAGTGCATTCGTGAAAGTTAACAACTCTCACTCTCACTATTAACCAGCACGACATCAGCACCTCTTACCCACTGCAAGCCATGGAAATCACTCCTATAGAGCAAGAAGAATGCACGTCAACCGCAACTGACATCTTCTATTCTCAAGCAGAGAAGGAGAATTTACATCTTATCAAGAAGGAATTTGACGGAGAGTTCCCTGTCGGAGCTGTGTTTGCAACAAGGAGGGACCTGATCGATGCAATGCGTCAAAAGGCAACGAAGTTTGGATTCTTTATTGTTGACCGCGGAATGGCAGCTTGTTGTTCTGAAACAACATCAAGGGATGCCCAGGATGCACGAAAACAGCTAGGACGGGAATTGGCTGCTCAGAGAAATGGAAAAACCTATATGCCGCGAAAATCTGCAAGATCAAAGTGTGGGTGTGAATTCAAGATTAACTTTACCGGGATGAAGGGCAGTGAACTGGGAGGAGTTAGAATATCGCATGTGCAATTTATGCACGGAAAGGGGTGTAAGCCTTCAGGGGAACAATTCAAGGCAGCATGGACTAGTGGTGGACATGCATCAAGGCACCTTGCCCGCACTCAGAATCTTAAGCTGCACACCATTGTCCAGCTTCTTGCAAGTGAACAGAAGCCAAGTGCCAGAATGATGAGAGGTTTGCTTCGCGATATGTTGCCAAAAGATTTTGACGTGTCCAGCAAATTCATAAATAATGTGAAGACCAAGGTCAAGTTGAAGCTGATGAATGGTGACTTTGATCTTCTCCTGTCGGAAGGAAGAGTCTCAGAGGGAGATGTGGAGTTCATTTTAAGTCCTAGTGACAATCTACCTCCAGAGTATCTGTCTGTTGCGCAGGACATCGCAAATGAGACATTAAAGGAGGCACTCTCTGATCCCGGAAGTATGTGCTTGGTGGTTCAATACCTCTGTCGACTGCATCAAGAGGATCCATCTTTTCTCTTTGACATTCAACGTGATCAGAATGATACAATGGTTGGAATTTGCTGGCAAACAGCCACAATGAGGTTTGACTGGGACACCTGCGCCTCCTCGATTGCATTAGACGGTATGAAACGCAAGCTAAACAGCTTTTGTTACCCGTACATTGCTGTCACTGGTATTGATGGATATGGCCACATGGTTGTGTGTGCCGAAGCCATTGTGATATCTGAGCGGATCGAGGCTTACGCATGGCTGCTTCGGTGCTGCAGTAACTTTTCATGCAAACGAAAGCTAGACAGCATTCATGCTATCTTTGGTGATGGATTAGTAACTTGCGACAGTCTGCTCGCATCCCTTGGCATTCAAGATTCATGTTCCCTCCTTGATGATGTGCACCATTTATTGTCCCCTGAGTGCGGTACATGGTTTAAACAATTTGGAGCCAGCAGATGGAACCACTATGGTGGATTGCTGCGATCTTTGGTTTTTGAGTCCTACTCCTTGGATGCCTACGAGACTATAAGGTCCAAGATTCTAGCAATGATGGATTGTCGTGGTGAGCCTCAAAGTCTCTTAAACTATTTCAACAACGTCATTCATGTTGCAAGGAGAAGATTTGCACGCTACTCTGTCAATGCAATACCCTGTAACGAAGAACGTCTTGGATCTTCAATTGCGGAGGCTAACCATTCATCTTATGTTGCTCGCATCGGGGGTGGTAGCTGGGATGATCCTGCAATGCAGGTTAAGGACTGCATCCTTCGCATGCAAGAGCTCGCCAATAAGAGGGCAAGTATCCGAGACCAGTACAGGCGACAGAGTGCAGCAAGCAGTCACACCACATGCGATAAAACCCTTGCCCTTATGCTTGTTAAACTGTCAAAGCGCGGATTCAAGATCTGCAAAGAAGAATACAAGAAATCATCAGGATACTACTGCTCACTGCTGAGTGGTGGCGGAGAACAAAAGGAAGTGCGACGGATTGGGGATTCATCCCAAAGGGCTCGCCTTGTCAATGGATCTAAGTGCTCATGCAATGTCTTCGTTGCATATCAGATTCAATGTCGACATCTCTTTGCATTTCATGGTGAAGAATTCAAGCTTGGGCTCGTTGATTCCAAGTTCCACGCCCAGCCATTGTCAGTATCGTCCCGAATCCAGATTACACCACTATCCTGTCAGCTTGGTCTGTAACCAGGGACCCTTACATTGGCAGTCTCGGCGATAAGTTGTTCTGTCGGCAGACTGCTCCTGTGCTGTCAAGCCCACCCAGAAGACCTACAAGCCTGCCGGCAGAGAAGATGGATGCGAAGACAATGATCCTTTCCAAGACTATCATGATGCTGGGGAAGGAGATGCGATGTGCATTTGGAAAGAACCCGACCTTGAGAGTATCGAACACGATTCTTGCATTCTCGTCAACAACACAGCAACTTCAGTTCTACCGGTAGTCAGGAAGAGGAATGTGACCTTCCGCGATTTTACTGATGTTGCGAACAGTGTTGCAAATCTAGCACTAAGTCTTCCAAATGAAGATGCAAGAATGGAATGCCTAGGTGTCTTGGTTCGGATGAGAGATGCCTTGAGTTTGTCCGCCAGTGGCCAGCAGCAAACTTCTTCCGTTCCATTTCTTGGATTTATGTCGTCTGCTGAAGAATTTCTTGGGGCATTCGGGCCGAATGCCGAATCTCGGAAAGAAGGCATATTTGCTGAACACCACAACAGTAATTTTGAGATGCAGCGACACAATATCGGTAAGGTTCGGCAGAAGCGACTTAAATCACTGAACGAGAGGAAAGCACACGGAGCAAAAAGCAGCGGACCCTTGTCGATGGAACTCTCTCAAAACCTTGTTCCTCATTTGGCTGATGCACGTAGCAGGCAGGCACAATGTTCGTATTGTGGTTCCTGTCAGCACACGATCAAGCGGTGCTCTAAGATGGACAAGGTGGCTTTTGTTGGGAAGAAGAACAGTGCCTCCTGGAATCGATGGTATCGTACGTTGGGGAATCAAAGTCACCACGATGTAGTTGTGCCCAATGCTGGGTGCACCTTGAAACTTAATCGAGAGCTCCAACAAGACATTCCATCTCCCTCTCAGATTATTCGTCATCTGTCCATTAAAGCAGTCTTCTATTCTTCAGAGGCTATCGAGTTTATGTCGCGACCTACCAGCATATACAGATCCAAGAATCTGCAGAACACCCACATTCCATCTCCGGACAACAATATTGTTGAACTCCAGCTTATTGAGCGCGGTGGAAACTTTGTTGTAAAGCAACATGAAACTGCTTGCAGGGTCGACAGGAAGTTAATACCACTTTTTATACACAAGCAAAGACAGTTCAGAAATGGATGGAGAAAGCATCCAGCGATTCACACTTGTTTGTTTACGTCAAAGCAAAGGAAACATAGGTCCTTGAAGAGTGCCGTCCAACAAGAAAGCGAAGGCATATGGAACGAACCACCAAAGCGTATGACATTCCCTTGGTTCTCCATTTGGTTCCGCTTGGACAAGCAACTGCAACAGATTTAATAGTGAGAGCCTATATGTACCAACAAAGGAGCAGCGATAGCCACCACCTTCTTCCACCACGTTAAAAACACATTGCGTCCGTACTATGCATTCGTTGCACTCCGCTCCGCCATATCCCGCCGCAACGATATGGTTCTTCCAGCCTGAAGGACACTCTCCTTGGCGACACTGAATGAACCAAAGCACAAGTTTGGTTCCTCTGGGCCATTTGTTTGCCCTGTAGTGTGCAATGATGTACAGTGCCGAAGCACTCGTCCATCCCAACTGATAGCAACACCATGTGACAGTTTCACAGCCAGGCCCAAAAAACGATTCCCATTCCCATCAACACCCACAACATTTGGCATTAGGAAGAACCAATTTTTTGCTGCCCCAGGAATTGTCTCGGTCCACACTGCAAAGCCCTGCGAGGCATCACCACAATCAAAATGGGATGCATTGCCCAGGTTGACACTCATGTCAACCGAATACCCAACACGGCCAAAATGACCATCACCCCCCATTGGTGACACGGGAAGCAGGCCACTATCTGCCTCCAAGTCCTGGATGACGGTGAGGACATCAGGAAAGCAATGCCGACCCACAAGTGCCAGCGACCGAACAAATTCGCGCAACACCTCATCAGGAACCAAAGCATTTGTTGTGTAACTGCTCGTTGACACGCCGTCCTTGTGTACCCGAGTTCCAATGGGGTGCATGGTCCCAACATCCCCCCTCCCATTCCTCGCACCGCCAACGGCACGTTCACGGGCAACAACCGCATTGTGGGAGTTGATGTTATCCAATGCTCTGCCCACCAACTGCCGACCCCCATTGTCAAGAAGTGACAGAGAGTTTCTGATAAGAATCGCAGTCTTCCTGCCTTTCATGTCACACCGATCAGGAGATCCACCATAACATCAAGAATTGGAGTGACACACGGGTCCACAATGCAGCACGTAGACGGCACACAAAAGTAGTGGCATCCAACTGCATAGTGACCCCCACCATAGCGCACAGAGTTCGATCCGGCTAGCCGGAGGTTGTACAAGGCTGCCCGATCAGCAGCCGACCACTCGCATGGACTTCCATCGAAGACATCCGGAGGCAAAGCCGGTCCGTCAGCATCGTGCAGCTGCCTAGCACACCGAATTAATCGATGCTGGTGCACCCCTTCAATATGCGATCTAACTGTCAGCGACACCCTCCATGCAGAACTACGATGATGCAGGCGTTTCACATAACCTCCCTGCCCGAATTCACTTCCACCACTAGCCAATCGTAACCAACTCAAGTCCAGTGGAATAAGGGAGTTTGCACGACCAACTGCATTACTCCGACGCTCCCGAGCACAGTAGAAGGCCCTGCCGACGGAATGATTGCGATCACTGTTCTGAAACTCCCGTCTGCACAGTCTGCAATTTCTTCAGGTCCAGAACATCCAACAGGAACAACAGTCCCTGCCCGTATGGCATGTTCCCTCACAACAGGGACATATGAGCAATTCAAGATAACATCCATCACTATAAAATTGTGATGGAATGGGGTTGTGACCTCTGATTGATAGAACACATCCTCAAGCGAGCCCAATTGTTCGATGTGGAAGCCAGGCAACTCAGCACCCCCAGGAAACCATGCATATAAGCCATGGAGAGCACCCCAAATCCAACGTACGGGGGTCATGCATAGCATAGGTTCACCAGCATGCAATGCACGCGCACCCGGTTCAGTCACATATTGAGAGAAGGACTCCCCAAACCCGGCTCTGAAGTCTCCAGGCAAACACTTGAGTAACACAGCCAAAACCTGGGCCTGAGATGGACATGATTTACGAGCTCTCCTGACCCGTGGTAACACCCCTGGCACCCTACTCGCACCCTGTGACATCTGTGCCGCACTAACAAGCCTTGGTGTGTCCCCAAGATTAAGGATCGATGAGCGACAAGGATTTGTTTGCCCACTGGCGCTCAGGAGATAGTTGCTGGCATTCACGGGAAACTCCCCCACTCCCTCCATACGTTCATTGCCCCCATCCATCCTTCCACAAACTCCAGCCACCGTATCCTTCAATGAGAAAATTTCTCAAGTATCTTGTTGATCAGAAGGCAACGTCGTTACAACAATTTGAGCAAGTCAGAAAGAAAGCTGCGGGTCGAAACCACTGTATGGCAGTGACAACCACAACGTTCAGTCGTCGTTGATCACAATTGATGATAACGCAGTAACCCAATGATGACGTCCAGCAGCAGTCAAGAGCGTTACCGATTTGCGTCCAACAATTTGCGCAACTCAGAAAGAAAGCTGCAGGTCGAAACCACTGTATGGCAGTGACGACAGCAATGTTCAGTCGTCGTTGATCACAATCTAGGACAGCACAGTAGCCTCAACGATGACGTCCAGCACAGCAGCAGAGAGCGTAACTGATTTGCGTCCAACAATTTGCACAACTCAGAAAGAAAGCTGCAGGTCGAAACCACTGTATGGCAGTGACGACAGCAACGTTCAGTCGTCGTTGATCACAATCTAGGACAGCACAGTAACCCCAACGATGACGTCCAGCACAGCAGCAGAGAGCGTAACCGATTTGTGTCCAACAATTTGCGCAACTCAGAAAGAAAGCTGCAGGTCGAAACCACTGTATGGCAGTGACGACAGCAATGTTCAGTCGTCGTTGATCAAAATCGAGGACAACGCAGCAGTAAGCCCAATGATGATGTCTAGCACGGGACTGCGACAGAGAGGGTAGCTGATTTCCGTCCAACAATTCACACCGCTCGTGTTCAACGATTTGCTCAAGTCAGAAAGAAAGCTGCAGGGCGAAACCACTGTATGGCAGTGACGACAGCAACGTTCAGTCGTCGTTGATCAAAATCGAAGACAACCCTCAATGATCCCCTTGGCAGATAGTAGTCAATGGGGATTGTGTTGTCTGACACCAACACAAATCAAAACGGAGCAATGAGAACAACACAAGCAGCAGCATCAACAGTAAAAATATTATAATGCTGCAAAATGGTGGCAAAATAAGTGCAACATTGTACTCCGAGTACCTTGCAGTACTCTGAGTACGAACGTATACTACAGCCGCTTCCAGAATTTCATGCCTCCCGTACATAGCAGTACAATTGTAAGGCATGCCAAGAGTTTGGGTTCGAAATTTTGGAAACCGGGCCGGCGCCAATCTTGCCATGTAAGAGAGATACACATGAATTTTTCTATATGAAGACGTATGTTTCTTTTTTTCATTTAAAGACGGGGGTGCAAAAATTCATTGACGAGGAGACTCGACATGATGACGTTGCAGCGGAATATGATTGGGTTAGCGCTTTGATAGCGCATTAGTTGTTAGCGCATTAGGCACTCTCAGTTCAAGTTCAAGCCTGTTTTGACTCTTCACAGAACTGGATATGAAGAGTGTGAAATGCGAAAATTCTGTGCGGTACTACCGGTAGTAGTTTTTATATCCAGTTCGTACTTTTACCGGTATTGTGATCGTGCTGTCGTGGAGTACCACCGTATGCATACTTGTGCGCTAAACAACTACCGGTAGTACTAGGTTTGCACTCTCCAGTACCGTAGATTATTGATTCTTCTCATAAAGAACACACACACAAGCATGTGGTCATTTCCTATTTCTCAGAACTTGTAGACTATGGCGCTTGCTGAGATTGACTTCTTGGAAGCCATTCTTCCCAGCTTGGAAAATCATGTTTGGTGTTTCATGTGTGGGGGTTGAGGGATATCACTTCCCAGATGAGACTCATTCAGTATGAGGGCATCACAACCGTTGGGGACCGGGCTAACTACACAAATGATGAACTTGATACGGTGGCTGATTGCATCTCCTAGCATACTCCAATGAATGCCCATGTTCAGATGGATTTTGGTTGGACCAAAGCTCTGAAGGCAATCACCCATTGGGTCCTATTGAAGATTTGTGAAGGAGTCAATTGTGATTTGCATGGACTGATGCAGCAAAGGATGATTGCAGAACTTCTCAGTGGGTTGAATGCAAAGTGAGGCAAAGAAAGACTTTGACTCAATGCTTAATTATCCTGACCCCTATACCTCAGACAACTTTAAGAATTGGATTAAGTAAGAGCTTGAGAACAATCTTGACTTGAGAACTGGCAAGCCTTGCTGTGTGCCATTGAGTTATGTGATTTGCACTGCAGAAGCAACCTAACCCAGCTGGTGCAATGAATGAGTACACTTGTGCATTAGTATGGGTGTCATCATTTGGAACGCAACAACATTGTGATGATAATAGTTGGGTACTTGTATCTAGTATTGTGTCCTTGAAAAAAGTTGCCAGAAATGGTTAACCTCTATAATTTGTTTTTACAAAAAAATTATGATGAAAACAGTGAAGGATACCACTTCTTACTTACTGTAACCGATGGCACAACCTGGTTAGAAAAGGTCAGAGATGGTGACCGACAAGCTGCACATTTGCTCCTCCAAGAACACTAGTATGTCGGAGAAGCTTACAATATTCACGGGGCAGCATTTGCATAGGGCAAGCTTGAGGCTCTGTTTTGGAGAAACAAGGTGTTGTTCCCATTTGAGAATATCCTAACCCGTATGAATGAAGCACCATTGAAAGAACTCAAAGATGCTGGACAACGTCTTTGGCCGCAGCAGCAGGTGCAGTGGTTACTTCTCCGGGTCAAGAATCATGACATTCAGGTGCAAACAATGTTGGGAATTATTCTTGATCATTATCTCACTGATTTTGACGCAGCATGTCTCACATTGTCGTGAACAGGAGTGTCAACTCGATTCACCAATGTTGAGAGGAACCGCTTCAAGTACAGTATTGGTGCTGTGTCAGCTAACTCTGGCTGTGGTGGATTAGGCCGGAGACGCTGTAAGCACAGAATGGGATGTCATTCTAGCTAATGCTGGAGGTCACCATTACATCGTGGTGAACGGGGTTTGATGTCACTAATATCTCTTGCAAGTTTAAATCATATGAATAGGGTAAGGTGGAGCTCATTGCTACTCAACATACGTACACTTACCAGCAATGTGAATTCTTGAGCGGCCGTGGCGACTGCGATGGGCATGCTGGTGACCGTGGAGGTCGCAGTGGCCGTGGTACACAGTTACTGGCAACAATGCCAATTCAACTAACACTGATCAGAATCGGACGGTCGGGGCGGTGAATACGAATGACATCGTTGAATAGCTAAAGCGGTTCAGCATCTTCTATTACTACTAACAGTTCAAACACCTCGTTGTCGACCAATACAAAACTTTGATCACAGTAGCCTCAGCGTTGGACGTTTCGGACCCGAATGTGACAACTCACTCGTATCCCCACTGTCAAGGGATGACCCCAAGGCCATGGGGCTGCTGGGGATTTCAGTCCTCAATTCTACAAACAGGTAGTGATCTGTTCATGTGCTTGAAACGAGATACTCAATTGTGCTTTGAACTGTTGCAAATACTAATTACCAGTCGTAGATTATCATGCTGACACTTGTGTTGCTGGAAAAATTGCTGTATTGATGATTTCACTGGTGAGCATTGTGATGTAAATCCTTACTCAACAGAAAATAAAACAAATATCCCCATTGTCAATGCAGCCATCAACTGCCTGTATGAATCCAACTACTGGTGAAACAATCATTTACTTTTCACCCCAGTACTTTGGTTCAGAAAGAAATTATTGAAAACCCCAACAAGAATCAAAGTCAAGTGCGAACATTGCAGCGGCATTAAATGAATTCATGGATGATGCAGGGATTCCAGACACCTTTGTCTGTGATTTTGCTAGCGAACAAACCGGTACGAATATGGATTTGATGAAATTTATTTGTCGATTACACAAAAAACGATTGGAAAAAGGCCGTGGATCAACCAAAACCACTGTGCCGAAACTGAGATCAGAGAAATCAAAACGAAATGAAACGATCATATGTGTGATGCCAATGTTCCTACACAACTGTGTGATTATGGCCTAGTGTACACTGCCAAAATCCAATCTCTCTTAGCCCAGGGAGTGAACCAGAGGCCAAGTATTGCATGCATAATGGGATGAATGGTGGGCATATCAGAGTGGCTTGACTGCTTTACGTTTCACAATCGGGAGTGGTATTGGTATAAAACGAAACTGATGTAGATGAAGAACATGCTTGGATTGGTTGCTGGCTAGGGATTGCGCACCGTATTGGAAGCAACATGACTTATTGGATCCTAACAGCCGCTGCCTACATCAATGTGATGAGATTGACCGTTCAACATATAACTGTGGCGGACACGGCAACTGATTCCATCAAAACCCGTGTGTACGATTTTGATGACAGATAACTTACCCATTTAAACAAAGAGAACTTCATGATAGATCATCCAGGATATGTGTTTTATCTCCAAGATAAGATGGTGCTGACCCTCAAACAACACCCGACGATGCTGCTATTCCTCAGGATGCGGAATATGGGGACATGATGCAGCCTACAAAGCTTGACGCTGATGACACTAAGTTTATAACATTAGATAAGTACATCGGTGCCAAGCTCTTGGTGAATAATAACAGAAAATCAGCATCAATCTGTACTTTCCAGGGGGGGCACCCTATCTCGCCACTGTTAAGGATATGTATCAGGTGCGTGTCCTCTACTCTCCCCACCCGTTGTCGTAAGCAAGACGATTCTGACAAACCTGACACGCCAGATTTCTCAAAAATGGAGCGAGTTCGTCCCGCTTGTGCACCAGCAATATCCTCACTTGTTAGCCGAGATGTTCGCCTTCTGCATTGCTGCAGCACACCTCGAACTCAGGCATCAGCTTGTTGATTCACTGATGATCAGTGACACCGATTCCAGCGGAGAAGGATGGCCCCTGATTGATAAGATTCCAAAGGAAGAAATGTGTGATTTTGCTCGACATCCAGACCATGAGCACTTCCCTTTACCATCCGTCGTGCATATGTGTCAGCGATACTGCGTTGGTCTCGATTGGTTCTTTGGAAAGCGTCGATTCCCCACAGATTTTTTTGAATGTGACAAGCCTTTGCTACAAGAACCACCTGGTGACTTGGCGACCGCATTTGACTTTAAAAGACCTCCAAACGCTCCCGTCCGCACTGCACTGACACCCAAAATCGCCAGTCGTGAAGCATTCATGGTGTGCTTCCTCACTCGGCAAGTTAATGACGCGCGGCGACCTTCTATAAACAGCAATCATGCTCTGGGAGAGCAAACTACAGCAAGTCCAAGAAGATGGTGGAATACTTTAGGCAGTACCACCCGGAGGGGGCATCGAAGTAGCGATGTATATCTAGCCGCTCATACTGTTGCTATGCTGTGTTTACTATTGTGTGAGCGACCCATACATTCCATAGAAAAAGGCAAACTTCGGGGAACATCGAAGATATAAAAAAATGTAACGACACGTAACCTAAAGCCATAACAAACACCACAATCAAGTTACCTCCCAACCCTCTGTCGACCCATTGCCAGGAGGGTTGTCATCAGTTCGCGCACCTGTTGCAGGTCGGACATCACATCGCCTTGGATTGTATCGATTTCTTTCTTCACTCGATCCATTTCGTCTCTATCAGAGGCCATCTCTCGTCTCAATTCTGCCTTCAGGGTCTTAATGCTAGTCTGGATTGCCTTCAGCTGTCCCAACTTTTGCTTTTCAAGATCAGAACGAGAAATCGCAGTCTCCTTCTGGACAAAAAGGTACTCGCGAATCTGGGGTGGCCAGAGGACGCCAGCCGTTACCAAACCTGCCACGATCCAAAGTGGGATCACGAACAGAACTGCCGCACCTTGAAAGAAAAAGTAACACCAGAACTCAATGTTCTGAGGTTTGAGAGCAATATCATCGTAGAGATTCTGATCGAATAGTTGAACAATGCTCTTCCATCCTTGGCGGAATAGATCCTTCTTTTGCTTCGCATCAAGTATGTCCGACTCTTTACCAGCAGAATAGGGCCCCTCCTGAACCTGAGCGGGAGCCCCAAGGGCACCACCTGCTCGATCGACGCCCAGAAACTTCATTCGCTGACGTAAACCGTACGAAACTGCATCTGTCTCAGCAACGAAATCCAATCGATTGCTCCAAAAAACAATCGAGGCGCGGTCGTTCTGGATGATTTCATACGAATCAGTTACAATGGCGATCAAGACGTTGGAGAGCAGAATCACAACCAAGAATGCGTAGGCGACGTAGAGAATCTGAGCTGCCAACGAGGACTCATAGCGCGTCTCATCTGTTTGCCCCATCATCATCGTGTACACTTTCAGCAAGGATGATGCGAACGTACAATGCGGAAAGACACAAGCAGTTTCATCCTGAGGTATTTCACCCACTGGGCAGATATCGGTATCCGTGTAGACGATGAAGAACATTTGTGCGAACGCCAACAAAATGACACCCACAGCCATTAAGAAGGCAGCGAGACGTTTCAAGACATAAAAAACACCCCCCACAAAGACAGCAAAATCGACCAGTGTAGATTTGAGGAAATAAATCACAGCGCACCACAAGATACCTTTCGTAAAGGCCACACCGCTTCGGAAACTATCATCCGAAACAGCCCACGTCGTGTTGGTCATAAGGATAGAGTAGAAGTACACTAGGACAATGACTGCCATATCCAGCCAATTTGTTGGATCATAAAACCAACTCGAGACCGACCCGAGGGACCAAAGGGAGATAATCTGAACCAACTCACGGAGCAGGAAGTAAGTACCACCAATGAAAAGAATGATCAGCGGGACGACGGAGTCCGTTGGCTGGTTCAGGTATCGTGCGTCGATGTTATCCCTAGTTGCAATCTCGAAGCAAATGATAATGAGCATTAGGAAATAGCCATCCATCATCAGGATTGCAGTGGGGAATCTCTGAACAATCTTCTTGTTGAGAATGGTGCGCACATGAGGACTGACAACGGCAACGTCTTGCAACCAGTCAGGAAGATCCTGAAGGGCAGTCAGAAAGTCGGCGGAAGCTACAGGCTCGGCTGCTAGATACATTTTCAAGCACTCAGAAACGTTGCTTCGCTGGTCGGGTTCGTCCGCTTTGAATCCCCAATCCAAGCGCCAACAAGTGTAACGGCAAGTAACCATCGTGATCGCGCAAGTTGACGAGCCTCAGAACCAGCGTGCTGAAGCAGGAAATTAATAACGCCTGGCGAGGCATCTCGGTGGGCATTGACCATCGCCAAATGCATAGGAGTGCGTCCCTTGTTTTCCTTGGCAATCAGAGAGTCCGGATAGGCATCCTTGAGAACTTCCAACACCGCAGGACTAACACCATATGCGCATGCGTAATGCATTGGGAGCATTCCGCCCACGTCTGGCAGTTCTGCCGCTCCAGAGTCGGCCAAGTAATCGCGCATGTTGGACGCCATCGCCGCCGAGTTGTCGGCACGTTGGGTTAAGTAGAAATGAAGTGGCGTACGATTCTGAGAATCCTGTTTGGTTTTTCCTGCGGGGTAGGCATCCGTCAGAAGCTTCAAGACATCCTTGCTGGCACCGTTGGCACAAGCGTGGTGCAAAGGCAACCAACCGTGGGTGTCGGTCCAAGTGACGGTTTCTGGAGCAAACTGCAAGAGTGCCTGCACGATATCCTCAGGAGGGTTCGCAAGCTTGCAGACATTGTGCAAGGGGGTGGCATCGTAGTTGCCACGGACAGTCGCGGCAGCTTGGCGTACATCTGGGTCTTGGTGTGCCCAGAGCCACTTCCGAATGCGGTCCCAAGTCTGTTCGACGAGGGCCTTGCGCTGATTCGCCTCAGCCGCAGTCAGCTGGCGATTTTCGTTTGGACGAGGCGTGCCCTCCTCGATTATAACAAAGAGACGTGTATGCCCCAAATCAGACTCATCTGAAGCTTCAGAATCGTTGTCCTCGTTGTCGTCTCGCGAGATATTGTATTCATACCCTAGTGGAGCGTTGCGATCACCGACAAAGGAATCCCGGACTTCATTCCGAGCGTAATTTACGTCCGTGTGATGCTGTTGATACGAAGACATTCCGGAATCGCCACCAGCGGGCGGTCTCACTTCAGTTCTAGCTTCAAGTCCAAACGAACCCTGGCGAGATATTCGTCTATTCACTTCGTCGTTATCGGTCATAAACGTCGCGTTTGACCGTGTTTTGCACTTAGCAGACAATCTGGTCGCAGATCAGGATGAAGCGCACAAGGATCGCTCTTCTGTCTTCTTGGTTTACTCCGAGTGGTGACGAGGCCTAAATTGGCAAATGTGTCAGTGAATGCTACTGTGTGTAGCAAGCAGCGAGAGTCTATTTGCACTACCCTCTCCAAGAGATAGATAGCAGAGAGAGCAGTCACTGATCAGTTCCGCAAGTTCAAGCCTGTTTTGACTCTTCACAGAACTGGAGTTGAGTGCGAGTCTTGAAATCCTTCTTATGCTTAACTCCTACACCTTTGGATGTTTTCCCGGAGCAATTCTCTATCGTGAAGTGGAGAACGTTTGCCCTTTCTTGTCGGGTTGTAAGTTGTAATGTTGTAATCAATCCCTCGAAGGCCGACACTTCACGAGTGAAACGAACTCGTACACTGTGATGCAGAGACTGGGAGCGACTCCGTAGTTTCTATCGTAGCCGTACTTGCATCTTGCATCAGGGGCATTTTTACAGTGTACTCCGAGACTCCGAGTACTACAGTACTACCGGTAGAGTACATGGTTTGTACTTTGTACTTCGTACTTTGTATAAAAAAGTACAATACTGTCATCTCGAAGTACTCTACTCTACTAGAGTGTACTCGGAGTATGTAATAGGCGACAGGCGGTACAAGTATGGCTGGTTTCATCCTGAGCCTGCATATCGTTGAATCACGTAGACTCAGTAATAAAAAAATTTAGTTGAAGCCAACTTCCACGGCTTTTTGCTCATCAGAACAGAAGCAACAGCAGCATTGAACCACACCGAGGGGACCTCTGTCTCATTGGTGTGTTCTTACGAGAACGCATTGCAGGAATGAATTCATGTACTAAGAGAGCCCATCGACATCGATAGCAGTCGGGTGGGTCTTACTAGTGGTGATATGCCCGGCTATCACCGTTCCATACGTGGTATCAAGTGGTTGTGGCATCATATCCTTCCTTGTTCTTGCTCATGCCGTTGCAAAGAGAGAAGTTCACCGATGATTCCTACAACTTAGACTCGATCGTTCAAATGGACTAGTCTGAGCGTCGGTATTTGTTCCTCATCCTGGCGGCAAACCGCAACGAAGAAGTACTAGTTTGATTTGTATCTTAGGTGGTATCCCTGGGAAGGATGTGTCGGCTTCAACAATAACAATCAAATCAGCTCCATTCATGAATTAGGAAGGCATTCTGTTGAATACGCTTGACCGGTTTGTAAATTCGAAATGAAGATCTTGTGGAGGAAAAAACGTCCAGCAGAAGAATCGGTCTATGTTGTTGTGCTTGGTGTCATGCGGAAAGTATTCGTCTTTTCCCTTAACACGAAGGCACGAGTTTAGGATGGAGGCATAAGTTAAAGGATGACAACTGAGCTGATAAAGAATTGGAGGAACAGATCAATCTTCACAGGCATGGTCAGTTTCCAGTGCTTGCTTCAGAATATCCAATTTGCTCACGCTGGTGCAATTACATTAGCCAAGGATTGACGAGGAATCAGTTTTGGCAGATAGCAGCGCTTCCAACTGAAGCGAATCTTGTGCCCAAAGAAAGCGCAGGAGGAGCCATTGATACACTGAAAGGTTACCATTTGACGAGAGGGTTTAGCCTATTTTGAAACTGGGTGTGTTGTTATCTGGATTGATTGTCGGTGCAACAAGATTTGACGGCAAGTCTGGCGGGGTGAAAAGGCACGCTTCTGATTTGACAATGCAGTTCATGGACTTAGCCACAATTTTGAGACTGATGGTTCTCCTATGTAGTCTAAAGGACGTCATTACTAAACTTACGATCTTAAATGCAAAGCAAATAAAAGATGTGTCACTAGTCTCGGGATTTGGCTGATTGCCGACAAATCTAGTCACACGTACAGGTTCTTGTTGATGTTCCAATGCCTCAAATCCCAAGTAGTGTCAAGATACTTTCCCAGCTAAGACATATGTAACTGTTACTACGTCGTTGTTGGAACACCATGAGTAGAGATGCTGGTCATGCTGCCTCTAGCGGCGGAATAATGCTGAAGGAGGGACACTCCTGGACCTACTATTAACAATTTGAAGGTCATCATTCTAGATATGCCTAGATACAAGACTAGAAAAGGTACCAAATTTAAATCAATCAAAGCACTTAGTTACTGCTGTTCGCACCCAGAAGTCCTACGTTAACGTCGATAAAGGTTCGTTTGAGATAGACCCCGGAAATATCCCTGTACCTTCTTCATTTTTGCTTAACTGCCGACCCTCGCAAGCCAAACAATCTCCTCCAGTCCATAATTAAGCTGAATGCAGCAAAAGGGTCGGCAGTTTCGATGTGGAAGTTGGTCAGGATGTTGTTATTCCATCATGGTCGGCAAATTGGTTTTGTGTGTGGGACAAATCGTGTTGTTTGGAAGCGCGAGGATGCCGGACCCGGTGGTAGTACATGACGCCAGCAAAATTTATACTGCGCCTACAGACTACAGAGCTTGCACGATATGTAAGAAAACGATGAAACCAGCCATACTCTGTGACATAGTGGGCGGTATGCGCGCGTACTCGAGTACGCGGGTGTCCACGATTTGCAACAAATATGCCAGCAGAGATCATCTTGTTCTTGGAGTACGCAGTACGCATACATTGTATGCATACATTTATTCCTTTGTGCCACCGAAGTGGTATTTTCCATTCTGGTCAGTATGTATGTACAGGAGGGGTCTGTAGACCCTTGTCGATACTGTGCTTCTGCTTACAGGATTGTTCAAGGTTGTCCCAGTTATTTTTGCTACCCTGGTGGCACGTAGGGTGGCAAATTTTTTACGTGAACGGTGCGTTGTTTTGCCACTCGATCCGTGTTTTTGCCACTCGAATTAGTCGATCGTCGATTACTGGCCTCCCATGAGAAAAAATGGGTGTGCAGTCTGCATTACACTATGTTGTCAAAGCAGATCAGTGCTGGTTCTGCAACCCATGTTACAACGTATTCTCATTTTGCCACCCAAAGGACTTGCTGCGACTTTCCAATATTGTTGTTTTGCCACCGAACGATTCTCAATTAATACTTCTATACATTCAAGTATCTATTACGTTGTCTTTCATGCCGCCTCCTTGTTATCTTCGCACTAAGAAAGAAAAGATCTACTATCGCTACCTTGTTTGCTTCATGACCTTTAAGGACAACACGGATTACGACAAGGATTCTAATATTGTTGAATTCACACAAGAACAACTTCTAGCAATCACTCCGGATGACTTGAAGCGATGGATGTGTGTGACAGCATACGGAGGGCCGATCCAGGTCCGACGATCGGCCAACCCATGCACGATCAGTTTCCTTGAAAATGCAAAGAAGGCAATATCTTTCTTCATGCCGAGAAAACAGCCGTGGGATGATCCAAGCATGGTTGGAAATCCAACAAGATCTATTGCAGTTAATGGTTTGATTCGAAGTATTCGGAGGCATGAGGTAAGGGGCGAGGGAGTACCAAGCAGTGCTAAACGAGCTGTAACAAAAGCAGAGTTCGAGCAGGCCATGAACCAACTCAACTCATTTGATGACATCCACCGAAAGTACATGATTCCAGCGGCTTGTAAATTCCAATTTGCTATGATTGGGCGTGTTGATGATGTGTGCCATTTTAAGGAGGTTGATTTGAATGTCAATCCCCTTCTTCCCTCATCCAGTCTGGTCGCTCGTATCCGCTGGTCAAAGAATGTAATGGAAGAACGCAACTCCCCAAGACAGATGATATTTGGAAGCATGGACACTTCTTCTTTCACTCGGCATCTACCTGGAGGTATGGTGTGAAGCTGGGGATGGTCTTGGAAGTCCATACCTGTTTGGTCGTAGCGATGATCCAGACAGAAACAAAGCATTTATAGCCAACAAGTTGAAGCGCCACATTTGGGATGCAACCAACGATGCGGGTAACTCAATGTTGGAAGCGAGCAATCTACTCGGGACACACAGTTTACGAAAGTTCTCAACATCGTACGCAATGCGGAATGGTTGTCCGAAAGATTATGTTGCAGCTCGAGGCCGCTGGAGGAAGAAACAGGTTGTAGATCGTTACATCGACATCGAACTTCCTTACCCAGATGCAAAGGTGGCATCGGTTCTTGCAGTTGGAGGGCCCATGAAATATGTTGTGAAAAACGGCAGCGGTGTTCTGGACAATTGGTTGTTGACCCAAGTAGTGCCTCACTTGTCTCGATCGGTGACCTTGAGTCAGCAAGTTGCTTTAGTGTTGGCTCCACCCGTCCTTTGGGCTGCATTTGAAGAATCGATGGAACTCTACATGCCAGTTAACCTTAGGAATCGCATTCAAGCTGCCTACAATGCACTTGAGAATCGATTGCCTGTGGGACAGAATCCTGTTCAGCGGATTCCGATTATTGTGACTGGCCATGACGACCAGGTTTTAATCACAGAGGTCTTCCCCGAAGAGGACGTTGATCGCCTTAATGGACGAGTTAGGAACTTAGCAACAAATATTGGGGGAGGCGGTGGTCGTGACGACTTGTTGAGAGCAGTGCATGCTCAGGTTGGCATCCAGAGGCGCGAAGGGCATGCCAGGGGCGAAGCACTCATAGGAAGGCTTGATCGCCTCAGTGAATACGTTTCACAGATGGATCAACGGCACACCCAACAAATGAACACCCTTCGTCGATCTGTCCATCGGGTTGCACTTCAACCTGTGCAACGTCCTCGTGTTGATGAGGATGGTGGGTTTGATGGAGGACAGCAGGATGCAGGAGAGGCAAATGCAAGGGAGAATGCGACATTGATTAAAAACCCGAGGTCACTCCACCTGCTCTGGCAAGAATACGAATTTGGTATCGGAGGGCGAAAGCCTGCCAAAAATTTCAATGCCATTGAGCGGGGTAGGGTGAAATATGCCTACTACCGACGAAAGATTGCATGGGAAATGATTGCAGGGCTTGTTCGTGGAGGTCACACAGCCCAAGTTGCAATCGACATGATTTACGAAATCTATGGTGCATCAACTGGGGTGACAACAATTCTAAGAACAATGCGACACGACATGGCAGCTGGACGAGTGCATGCATCCCAGTCTTTGTGTCTAGATGTAGAGTTTGCAAATTAGAGGCTGTCACAACAAGCATAGCAAAATGAATGCGATTAAATTTACTTCATGTTATTGGTCTAGATGCTGTTGCATCACTGTTGAGGACGAGTCATACTTGATTTCTGATACTCACTAGTCAATGCTGAGACTTGCATGATCACAAGGCGACAGTATTGTGTAGGAACCACCAGATCAGCAGTTCCCAGTGCCTGAGACAACAGTGAGCTACTAATCACAAGTTGCAAATCATTGGACATGAGGTGCAAAATGGGAGCGTGATTTGTCTCTCGCACCTCAATCATATTGGCATCTACTACTAGGGCAATGTCTAGACGCAGCAGCCAGCCAGCATCAGTTCCAAGAATTTGTCATTGCACCATCCGGTTCTGATTTCGCACAGTGTCTGCCTTGGATTGTGTATTGCATGTCCACATCGAATAATGCAAGGATGTTTATGTGTGATATGGCTGCGGTTCGTAAGGCTCAAGAACTGAGTAGACACTGCGAGACTTAATGTGCACATTCGATGTTTTAATGCGACCACCACCGCGGTGTAATGAAAAATAATGTGTTCGGACATCATAAATTCTTGTGCTCAATTTGGACTGGTTACTGTGAGAGTGCGAGACCGTGAAAGTGTGAGAAATAAGCCAGCATGGCAAGACAAGCACAATTAAGAATGCTTCGACCAATATTCGAACTTCATGTACCAACAATTGTACCAACACTTGTACCAACAATTGTACCAACAATTAATGAGGAGTAGTACTCCAACACTCCGAGTACTCACCAATCTGATCTGGTGGCTGGTGGTCCAAGGAAAGCATCAAAAACTTCGATTCCCTGGATCACGTCTGCATCATCTTCCGGAAATTTAAGCTTTTAACAGCAGTACTTCGAGTACTGCTACGGGTTGTCATCGTAAAACAGCGGATGCCTGTTGATGCACACGTTCTCAAAGAGATGAATAATGCCAGTCTCTCGTATATGTCGGTGTGAAGGAGGTCTTCGCGGACATGTACAATGTACAATAAAAGATTTTGTGGGCCAAACTTGACTTGGCAGCCATGAATGATACATGTACATGCTCGGAGCTCTGAGTATGCTCCGAGTCTTCGAGTACACCTACGCAAGGCCGTAGCCAGCACGCGGAGTACGAGTACTTGTGGAATGGTTTCCCGCGTTTGCTTTTACGTGTACGACGTATGGTAGTAGAGAATGGCTTTGTGCGTTTGTTGTTTGTTGCTGTTGCTCCAACGCGCACCCCAAAATCAAAAATTACTGTCAGACAAGGAAGTGACTAGTAACGTACACTTCGTACTTAATTGTACATCATGTACATTTAATAGTAGGTCTCCTCGGTGGCAAAAATCTGAGCACAAAATGAAGATACTGGCACAATTACTGGTTCGTCCCTGCTCCATTATGTGTTTTTCAGTGTACTAGAGTATTATCTGGAAAATACCACCGAAGTGGTATAAATGCATAGATTCTTGAAGAGGCGAGAAAATTAATACGGTAGTACTGTATAATATGTGGAAGGTAGATTTGTGTAGCTAGTACAGTACCGGGATCGGAATGATATCAAAATGCAACGTACGCGCATGCAGAATTGGATATTCTGATCCCAATTTGCTTCAATTTGGCACTGGCGTCACTCGTACCATCCGTAGGATGTGTACCAAAAAGAGTAACAAGTACCGTCGATACTACTTGGAGTATAATTGATGATACGTTGGTGCCGCGAAACCTCAAAATTGCCATGAGAGGTCAGAGCGTACGATCTTTGGCAGTTTAATGCTGTGATAGCTACTGTGCATGATTCACGCCACAGCGTCAGCAAACGCAGCAGAGGTCTGGTACATTTGCGGAATGTGGGTCTAGAGGAGTGATGGATTTCTTGCATTTTTGACCGAAAGCGATCTTCGGCTTCCAGCTGTTGTCCCACAAGGTGGTCCAGAATCATTCGATATGATATGCGGTAGAGAGTGACGAGCGCAATTTTGAGGTTTGTGATCAAATACTATTTTGAACTCTGATTTTCTTCATTCCTCAGGGACGGGTGGTCTATTGCCAGAAAAGCTACGATCCCGACTACTGGCTTGCCTGCCTGAACCACATTTACATGCTGCTGTTTGATGGTTACTACCTGCTGCTCTGGGCAACCTCTACTACTACTATAACATGGGAAGTGCCGGGTACAACTTGACTTGTTGGGGATCACCGAAATTGTTCGCCAAAGATGGCTTTCATTATAAATGCTGGTGAGTTCGAAGCTTGCTACCTTGTACTTGTTTGCGAGGACGGGTCATAAGCACTTGCAATGCTCAAGGATGGGAACGAAGTCGAAAGGGTGTGTTGTCGACACGATTGGAGTCTTGAGTTGCGGTCCCGATCGTTTCTTTTCATTGGATGGAGAAGACTGCCATTGTCGCATATTTGTTGAGGCGCTATACGAGTCTCCCTACTGTCCTCAACTTGCCAGGGCAGAGATCCCAGAGGGCAATCAACGTGATCTACAGTCGGAACTATGATCCACAGGCAAATATGACTGGCATTATAAAAAGGCTTTAGCTCTTCAGATTGAATTGTCTACAATGTTTAAGTTGATAAGATCTGAAGGGTTTGTTCGGACTTGATCGTTTTCCCCCTTTCCGCGACATGTCATGGGAGCTTGGAGTACAGATGTGATAACTGTACGTAGTCTCTTAGTATGGTTTTCACATACGTTAGCCTTCACGTTGGACGCCGTATTCGGTGGTATGCTTTGATGCATGAAATCCGGATACATTCGTAGTACCAGGTCTATTGTGCTATTGTCTATTATTTTTTATTTTACGTGTCTAAACAGATGTTCTCGCGGATCATACAGACAGGGTTTGACAGTACATAGTACAATAGTGTACTATTAGTAGTTAGTACGTACAATCTACTAATAGTATCTGCACTAATCTGGGACCGGGAGGATAATGTACTGTTAGTCTACTTACTAATTTGGGAGATCGACCTTAGTGTACTATTAGTACAAAACGACGGTACAGTACTCAGTAGCATGGTACACTAGTAGAGTTAATTGCAGTACTCGGAGTTATGCGGCAAGGCCTTGGCAGGTTAAGTCAAGAGGAAGAATTTAAAATGATTGACTGCATGACAAAAACCTGATGAGCAGCTGTCAGTGATATCCTTGATGTCAGAGATTGTGATTGCAGCACATGATGGGGCAAAATTGGCAGTTGCTTGTCCCCACTTTGAGACCCAAGGAATGACATTCAATGAATGATTGTTGTCAATGCACCTGATAGTAAGATACTCAGGCATTTGTTTGACAGCATGATGAAAACCTGATGAGCAGCTGTCATTCTTGTCCATGTCAGAAATTGTGATTGCAGCCCAAGATGGGGCAAATCCAGAAGGTGTCCCTAATTTGAAGCCCAAGGAATGACATTCATTGCACAATGTTGTGTAGTAGAATGATTGTTATGCTCATGATTAGACACTCAGGCATTTGTTTGACTGTATGATGAAAACCTGATAAGCAGATTTCTACACATTATGAATGTTCCTCATGTATGACTAATAAATATAAACTAACAATTTGTTTTGATGGTAAACAGGCTTGTCACGCAAAACTTGCAACAAAATGTGCTGCAAATTTTGTAAAATCAGTTTTGATAACAGTAGGCATCAGTCTTAGATTTCGATAATCTATGTGCTGATATGCACTTCTACTCCACACTGAAACAGCAATTCTACATGAAGATGATAGAAAAAAAATTTCGCGCGCGCCTTGATGTGCACTTAGTATACTATTAGTATACTAATAGTACACTAGTACCACATAAAAAGTGCCTGGAGCCGTTTCGACCGCCGGAGCCGTTAAACGGGGTTTTTTCGACTCCTCCTACAAATAAGTCACTCAATTTCAAGAAATCAATGGCACTTGCTATGGCCGTTTTGATCCCTGATATGCAATACAACGAAGTCTTCTGGAGTGGTGAACAAACCGATTAGAAACTGGTGTTGTAAACATCACTGGAAGTTGAGGGCTCGCAATTTTTCACCCCCTCGGATTTTCACCCCATTGATCGCGTACCACCAATAGGGAAAAACTCTGTAGCAGAAGAAAACAAGTACAAAAAATCATAGTTGAATGGGGTGAAAAATCTCAACCGATGCCTAAAAAATGTCTTAAGGTATGGATACATTTAAATGAAGTGCCTGGAGCTGATAACTGCTAAAATGAGCGTCACAAGTTCAGCGACAACTTCATCAATTCTTGCTCTGGAAAAAGAATGATTAATGTTCTGGATAGCCAAGAACATCACACAGCATTTGTAAAAAAACAGAATTGAAATCAAAGCATTTTTGAGCAAGATATCTTTAGTCCACAACGGGGTGAAAGTAACGGCTCCAGGCACTTTTTATGTGGTAATTCGGTACGAAGGTAGAACTACTATGTACTATTAATAGTATACTAAAGAGGGACTCTCCGAGGCGTTAGTGTACTATACTATTCCGGTGACCAAAGGGGACGTACCTGGTACTGTCAAACCCTGCATACAGATAGGGTTTAAACTACTGTACTTGTATTGTACTGGAGTACGTGTACTGGAGAATCAATCACGAATCAGTTCACTGCTGCTTTGGTTGAAGTTGGGCGTAGACTGGTGGTTGGGCGGAAGCACGCACTTTCCACATGAGAGCATCGGTGCAGTTAGGGTTGTGGCACTTCTTGTGTTGAAAGTTCTCGATACAAAGGTTGATTACAACATTCGTCCCTCTCACACCCGTCAAGACAACCTCAAAGCACAAACCCACTCCAGAACAGCTGCAGCGTTGCTCAAGGTAACGTATTCTGAAATTAAATGCAGCTGAGGCTAAAGAAAGGGAAGGAATTGGAGCTCGGGTGCAACCACAAAGCTGATGATACCCTGGCCGGGAGTCGGCTGAAAGGAAAACAAGACAAGTCGTCCGCTCGAATTGAGAATGTTGGCAAAGAAGTCTTGCTAGCGTCGGGAGTATTCTTGGCTGTGGTCACGATCTACATCAATCAGTCTCCAAAGCCAAGTAATTGGTGGGCCTTATTGGCATTGTTTTCAATACCTCTCGTATTGTCACTCGCTGTAGCTGTTGGGTATGGCAGCTCCAAGCCGTATCAGCGATGGATTGCTCTGGGCACAGTCTCTGCAGTCATGGGGAAACAGCTGCCAAGTTTCGTGTCTGTGTTTTTTGGTTTTGCCGGCGTCACACTCTTTCATCTCGCATCGCAACCGGAGGGAATAGTGAGTGCAGTTGACAATCAAGGTCGTCTCAAGGCCGCAATGGCTGCCATTTTCCTCGCACTCGTTCTTCTCTTCGATAATTTTTTTGTTTGGGTCGTGGCGGCCACCTACGAGCCAGGGATATACGGAACGCCCCTGCCTCTGCAAGACAATGGTCGCCGAGTGCAGCAATACATACTCGATGACCAACTGGGCTTGTCCAAAAGACTCATAGTTTTATTGAGATCTATTGTCAATGCTCAGTGGGCCTTAGCTGCTTCTTTCAGCGTCGCATTAGGCGTCGTTGACCTCCAAATGGTCAAGAATCGAACCTTTTGGGGCACGACTATCCGAGCAATCTTCATGTTGGCAGCATTGCGCACCATACGTGTCGTTTCTTTCCTCATGACAGTTCTACCCTCTCAGAATCCAGATTGCTACCGTCATCGTTTTCCACCGCCGCCCAATGACTGGGTATCTTGGATCGAGATCGGCATGCGTCCTCAGTCACACGGAGGTTGCAACGATTTAATCGTCAGTGGACATTCCACGGTCCTCACGACCTTCGCTTGCCTGGCAGCATCAATTTCCGGACACCCGCTTTTTGCGATATCGATTTGGTTCATGCTGGTCATTGACTTTTGCATAGAAGTCTATGAGGGATTTCACTATTCTGTTGATATGTGGATGGGTGTTTTGATAGGCACAATGATGTGGCGCATCATGGCGCCGCTTGAAAAGGTTGACAGCCAAGTTGACATCACCAAGAGATTCAAACCATTACAATCTGTGACAACTTCTGATGTCGTGGCGTATGCCACACCAGCATTGGTTGCATACATTGATGTCATCATCGTCGCTCATGATTTCCATGCTTATGTTATAATTGGATTTGTGGTCTTCGCAGGAATCCAGGCAGTTCGAAAGGGCTTTACTCATCATTTACAGCACGTGCTTGTCTGCTCCATGTTTTTGGCTCTTTGTGTTTGGCTTTGAGCTATAGGGGTATGTTCCAGCATAAAGTTGAAAAGCGAATTTGACTTCATTATTCTCCGTACAATGGGCTGTTAAATGAAAAACTTGCATCCCTATGTATGCATTCTGATCGCTGGTTTTCAAGTGATTCAAACAAAGTTGGTGGGAGTCGAATGTGATTTTATTCTCAAACTCCATCTTTCCATGCTTGCTAGTCATGTTGACGAACCTCTCTTGTCTTTGTACCACGTATGCCCGCGGGTCTTGGTGTGGTCTTGGGTGGAAGACATTTTGAAGATTTTCTAGGGCCTGTATTCTCTTTCGTGCTTCCACGACAGTCAGTCCTGTCTGCTGGTTTTGACTCCGTGTATACACAGAAGGCATCTCCATAATTTGAAACTTGACTTGAGCATCAAGCCGATCTCTACGAAGCGCGAAAACGAGTCGAAGTTGTGAACGCCATGCAATCATTTCCCAGTGCTTTCGACTCTTTGCCTCTTCGAAGGAGCTATGCCCACCTACTTGGAATGTGCCTTCTATTTGTTACCGCCACCATACTCTTCAGTTTGGAAACGATTCGATCGGAGGCTTCCACCACCATCGTAAGCGACCGTCGTCGCGTTCTGACCCATGAAGCTGGCGCCCCAAGTGTGCGATCGAATCTTACTTTTCCTATTTCACTGAGGGCTTCCTCCTACCAACCCAAGGGGCGGCATCAGCTGGATTTTTTCGTCGCTGGATTTCCGAAGTGCGGAACAACAACAATGCTTTATGCCTTTGCCAATCACAATGAAACGGACATCGGGAAGACGGAGAAGTGCGTCATACTGAATGCTAAAGTCTCAGATTCGGTTGCTCTGAATCGACTAGACGATGCTGTCGGGGAACTGAGCGCCGAAAATGGTATGAAACGAGGCATCAAGTGTCCATCGGGAATAAAGAATTCGCGCAGTTTGGAAAGGATGCACAACCACTCCCCGAGGGCCAGGCTTATAGTCGGAATCCGTCACCCTGTGTTGTTCTTTCAGAGCTACTACAATTATCGTGTGACTGAGATTTATGATCGAAACCTGACGGAAAGAATCCCACCGGCGGAAGGTTTGATCGGAAAAACGACATGGAAGGATGTGTGTACCGACACGGCTCGCTTTGACCTCTATCTGAAGCAACTTGGTAAGACGAATATGACAACCGCGCAATTGGAGGAGTTCGTCGGAAGACCTCACATGGCCGTCCGGCCCAACTTACTCAAGGTATTTTTGTATTCTCTTGATCAAATAGACGACACTGACGAGAACCGATCGTCAATATTCCGATCTGAGCTTCAACGATACCTGGGCCTTAGGTCTCCAATTCCTTCGTTCAGCCATGAAAACCTCAATAATTTCGTCGGTAACAAAGGACACCCTGAAACGATGGACATATGCCAGTCACGCTATGACTCTCTTCGACAAGTGTTGGTCGGACATGGGACAGTCATGGAAACATGGATTCGCAAAGAATTCATGATGTCACCTGATGTCTTCGTCGCAAATACGAAACATTTTCTTGAGTCGATCCGAACGTGGAGGATGGATCCATGCCCATTGCGCCAAGTTTCTGCACAGTCGAAGCGTCCTGCGAAGCTGTAGTCGGCGAAGTTGGCTCAGGATGGTTGAATGTTGAATATTTGTCTCAATAACAGTGATTCATTTGTAATTCTAGTTTTCTCAAACGAAATGCGCTATATTCAATTCATCACGACCTACTCCTATTGACACACGGAGATCACGCTTACATCAGCGAGTCCTTCTTGACTCCAATGCGCTTGCGTAAGTACCAGACATAAAATCCAAAAGCACAAAACAGCATGACAAAGATGACGATGAACGAGGTTGCAACAGGACTTGGTCGTGTACTTGAGTTGGATGACACGATTCCATCGTTGCGTACAATCTTGATTCCATCAATGAAGGTGCATCCGTTCGTGTTCTTCGTATCGGTAAGACCATCTGCAAGGGACGACTCACACTTTCCAGCAGTTGAGTAGATCGTCGCGCATTGTTCACTGACGGCACCCTGAACTGAGCCGTCTTCCTGTTGCTCACTCTCACCCAGGCATGAAAGACACTCCATACCAACAATGGAGGTATCGGAGTATGGAAGAGTTTGGCCAGTCAAATCAGTGAACGCAGTCTTACCAGCAGTGTCGTCGGCGAATTCGGTGCATGAGTCCTCGGTGAAAAGTCCCAACAAGATAGCACCTCCCTGATTTGCACAGAATGGTCCCAAGAAGTACTCCACATTCTCCTCGAGGTCACGGCCACCATTGTTCACTTCGTAACGGCCGCATTCCAAGTAGTTATCAATTTCCATCGCTGCGACCTGCTCGCCTTCTTCGTATGGGTTACCGTCGACACATTGAGGCATATTAGCGGCGACTACACAATCATACTTGCAGTAGTCTTGGTTTTCAGCGTTTTCACAGTCACAGCTGTTAAGAATGGTCTCGCACTGCTGCTCCTCGGCCTGCTTCTTCACCTCAAAGTAAGCAGCGACGTACGTGTTCATGTCGATGATGTAGTCGCCATAGCCAGCCGTGCATCCGGCAGCCTTGCTGTCTGAGCAGCCACTGGAAGGACAGAGACGGAATCGAACAAGGCTCTTGGTAGCGATCTTGACATCGTTAGCCTCATCAGCGTTATCATTCCACTGTTTGATGCTGTAGCACCCTTGGAATTTGAGCGAGTACCCCGACACCCAGGTAGCCTGCGCCGCCTGATTGTCTTCGTTGAGGAGACGAGCCTGAGAAAGAAGCTTCATTCCCATCGCTGAATCAGCCTTGATGGATCCTTCAAGAGGTGCATGTTCGAATGCAGCAACGTTGGCCGCGATGACTGCAAAGATGGCAAGAGAAAGGTTCATTGTGGACTCACTCTTTTGTTCTATGGAGTATCGAATTAAGATACTGGAGTATTGTGTATGTTCGGTCAACCAGGTACGAACTTTGCTACTCTTTGTTTTGGGATGATGTTGGCGAATACTTGGAACACAGGACAATTTCATCATATACTCTCAACGGTCCAAATCTCTTGTCAGACTAGAAAATTACAATTATATCGTTATACCTACATGAAGAACAACTTTACGCGCCAGCGGAGTTTAGCGAGGTTGGTATCCGCATTATTGAGCAACAATGATGGCATGATCAGAAAAGATTTTGGGAAGACTTTGTCATATTCTGATTGTACGCTGGAATACTCGTACCCGGTACCACCTAAAAATGGCTTAGAGCCACTAAATTACATCATGTTGGACTAAAAATATCAAAATGAAAATCTGCTGAATCTTAATTCACTTCACACATACTGGTAACATGTTATAGATAATGCTTTTAGGTATCACTGGGTTTAATCATTTGTGCACTGGAGCAAGAATTGATTAAGTTGTCGGCAATTTTGGAAGCGTCATTTGTTTTTAGTGGATAAAAGCAATTTGTTGATTCTATATATACTCTAATAGTTTTTAATGTTCATCCGTTGAATAATTTTACACCATTCGACAAAAATTTCACCCCATTCCCAGGTACTGCTACGCTGATTGTACGCAGTGCTCCGGTATTGATTCAAAGGAGGTACTCCAGTACCACGAACCAGTCCCGTGCGAACAGGTTCAACATGTGAATTTATTTCCCGAAAATGATATCGATAATTCTCGCATGCGCTTGACGGAGTACAAGTATAAGCACAATAGTGGCACAGGTTTTTTTCAAAGAGTAGTGGCACAGTAGGTCCCTTTGATATGGTTCGGGTTAACAGAACCTAGCGACGCGCAGGTCGGCATAGGGTTCGGGTTAAGAACCAGGACGTAACCGTTACGGGGTACGCCCCCAGTAGGTAAGTGTCTAGTACGACACTGACTACTGCATAGTTCATCTATAAACGGTACAGCTACGCAGTGCTGTCTACCGCTACGGATGACGATACATGTACTATCTGTCGTTCTATCGCTACACGTATGTGCGAGAGACTGACTAGTAGAAATATCGTGTGTCGTATAGTGGGCACTGTCTATTAGTTTATCGTTATGTACAGTAACGGTAAACTCAGACGTGCGCGTACTATCGACGGGCAGAGGAAGTGATGTGCGAGAGGTACTGTTGTACCGGTCGCCGTGTTGTGCTGTATTGTCGTCGTAGTGAGTACCGTCGTACTGGCTACTAATATTTATACAGCACGGTGTATATGATGTCATGACGACGGCGGGTAAAAACGCGTCATGGTCGATCATCATCATCGTGCGAAAAATATGTGCAGTAAGTAAAAAAGGTGAGTGACACTAAAATATGAAAAATTGACAATTGTGGGAAAAAGGAGAGGGCGACCGAAATGAGAGGTCTGATGAAAGGGGAGTGTTCCTTGGAACAATGAGGAACACTCCTCGTTTCCGGAAGACGTCGTTTCGTGCCGCGGCGTTGTTTTTGGTATACGAGGCGTTGAGCCTCGTTTGAAATTGATTGTTCAATCTCATGGGATGAGATGAACATGTTTTTGAATCGACGAGTTTTGATTCCAGTCGTGTAGTGTCGCACTGGTTACTGGAGCATCGATGTATTGTTTTACTGTGCACTCGGGCGTCAGTAATTAAGGATAGGGATAATGTAAAAATATGTAGGGCGATACGGAATGTTTAACACCCCTCTTGAATCAAATCTCTGTAGATTCACTTGTAGTCTGTAGCATGTGATCAGGCAGTGTACAGAAGACTTTGTCAATGTGTTGATCAATTTTGGAAGAGACTTGTGTTTTTGTGAGGATGTCGGCAAGTTGAGAATCGCAAGGTATCCAATGTAGTTGATGTATACCGTCTTGTTGGCCTTGGCGGACATAGTGGAAACGTCGTTCGATGTGACGAGTCTTGCGGGTTAATTTGCCGTTCTTGGCGATCTGCACAGTGGCTTCGTTGTCGATCATGAGAATCGATGGGATAGTTGGAAGACGCTGCATAGATTCGCGCCAATGTTTGGTTCCGAGGTATGTCATATCGTAGAGTAACATCCGAATGTGAGCTGTGGCCATGGATGCAGAACATGCGCCCATATATTCGGCCTCGGACGTTGACATAGCAATTGGTGTTGGCATCGTAGAGTTGGCTTCGATGAGAGCACCGTTGTGAAAAATCATATAACCGACAGTAGAGCGGCCAGTGTCAGGGCAATCTTGCCAGCTGGCGTCGGAAAATACGGTTAAGTCGGAATGGGGAATGCGGTGTTGACGACATATGTCGTAAACAGGGTTGGTCGTGGCATCCGGGTAGAATTTGATGGCATAATATGGGCGACGGCGTGGGTAGCCAATCAGCCAGATAAGAGCACGGAAGTCGAGTGCGCCAGGGCAGACGCAGGCTTTGCAAGTTTGCAGACTGCGAAGAGGATATCAGCACGGGTGTTGTAGGCAAGATAGAGTAGCGTACATACAGCGGAGCGGAATGGGAGGCGTTTCTCGTGTTGTTCGACAATTTGTTTGTCATGGTCGGTGACAGGTCGATTGTCTTTGCTGAAAGTGTAATCCGGTGGGAATGGTGTTTCACGTTCAGGGAACTCGGAGTTGGGATCGTAACGTTGCAAAGTGTTGAGAACGTAGCGATGTTGGTCGAGGGTGTAGGTTTTGTCTTTGTGTTGATGGATGCGCATTTGCAAGAACCATTGAGCAGGTCCAAGGAACTTGACGTCAAAGCGATTGCGGACAGATTCTTCGAATTCTTTTTCGATGGCGTCATTGCTGCCAGCGTAGAGCATGTCGTCGACAAAGAAGAGAAGGCGTAACCATTGGTTGTGTTTGTTGTAAAAGACAAAATAGGAGGGTTCAGACTGGGATTGGATGAATCCTTTGGAGTAAAGCCATTCAGAGAATTCAATGTTCCAATATTTTCCAGAGTAAACAAGTCCATAGATTCCCTTGTTCAAAAGGGCTGGAGTTCCAAAGTATTTAGCATATTCAGGGAAGTAATATGCATACTCAAGTGGAAGTCTGACAAAGTGGCGACCGATGACTTTGGCTTGTAGATATGCGCCAATGAAGTCGGCACTTTTGAGAGTGCGGTGGGATGCACAGATTGTTGAGAGAAGTAACTTGACCCCTCTTGAAGATGCACAGGGTGACCATGTGTCCTCAAAGGTTGAGGTACCTCAATTGGGATGGTGTTAGTTGTCTTGCTGGATTCAGGATTGTTTTCAGCATTGTCTTGTTTTTGTTGTTGGAGAAATTGCTGGTAAGCAGCTTTAGTTTTCTTCAATCGTCGTTTTCCAAGTCGCCACGGGCGACAAGGCGAGCTTTAAGTTTTTCAAGTTTACCAGTTGCAGTTTGTTTTGCTTTCAAGACAAGTTTGACAGGGATGATAGTTCATCTTTCCGGGTTGTTCACCCAGGATGAAGGTATCGTGGTCGATTAAGTTCTTGATTTCCATGCGAATAGCATGTAGCCAGGCATTGCGGACGTCATCGTCAAGTTTGAGAACGGCTTTGAAGGATTGCGGTTCAGGAAGATACTTGTCCACTGGATCATCGGTGGGCGAAGTTGTGGATGCGTCAACGGCAAGCATGGCGTGTGAATGGGATCAACTGATGGTAGAGATTCAGCACACTCTTGGAAGTATAAAGTCATTTCCTTGTGAAGTGGGGTGTGTCTCAGTTGGTGAAAGGTCCAGTTGATCAGCTGAGGAGTTGGTGGTGTTGGTCCAGGAGAGATGTCAGATTCTGTGATGGGATCAGTGTCATCAATATCATCTTCTGGATGGGCAGGGCTTGAAGGGCCATTGTCTTGTGCTTGTAAAAGTTGTTCAGAGTCATGGAGTTCTTCAAGATAGGTGGATGGTGTGATGCCTAGATTGGCAGCAGATCGGTTTGGTGGACAATTGATGGTTCAGAGTTGTCCAAAGATTGGAGTCCATTGGGATCCAAGTGAGATCGGATGGGAATGGCTCCGGCAAAGGGCTTTGAATCGAAGGCAAGGGCAGAGCTGAAGTCTTCATCAAAGTAGGCGTCGCGAGTGATTACGATGCGCTGCGGATGATCAGGAGAGTAAACTAGCCATCCGGCTGAGTTCTCTGGAAATCCGATGAAGATACCACGGGAAGCACGTTGGAGTTGTTGCTTATAGGTAATCAGCTTGTTGCGGAAGGTCGGTTCGTAGCGCTTGAAGTAGACAGGGCATCCAAATACACGGAAGTTGGCAAGGCTTGGTTTTCTGCCATAGCTGTATTGGAAGGGTGTGGTTGTTGCCATGTTGATCAGTCACATTCTTGGCTGGACAAGCATTAATAATGCTGACAGCATAGGCATGTGCATGATGGAAGAAGGCACCGCCAAGTCGGGCAGTGTTGAGAAGTACATTTGCAGTGTTGTGGACTTCTCTCCATTTGGCTTCACAGATGCCATTCATTTCTTGGTGTTCTGGAGCAGCAGCTTCAAGTTTAATTCCAAGGTTGGTGCATTCTGTGATGAATTTTGCAGATGTAAAGGCAGATCCGGCATCAGTACGGATGAAGCGGACGGACTTTGTGCGGCCAAGTAGTTCTGTCTGAGTAAGCCAGGACTTAAGGGCTGTGATGATGGATGTGGTGCTTTAGTTGGAAGTCCTATCCAGCCAGTTAGTTTGCCAGGTGTTGTGACAATAAAGAGGTAGGCTGAATAGTTTGTTGCAGTGGTGAGTCCAAACCGAAAGGGGTTTCTCATGAGATCAAGGTGAAGTTGGTGAAACGGTTCTGAGCCTTGTCTGAGAGGAATTTTGCTGCGAGCGTGTTTTTGGCTGATCGAGATACGAATTGGCCAAGTGTTTTTGTCAATCGCAGGCGAGAGTGTATGATCATTCCAAGCGTGATGCAGGGATCCGGTCATGAGATTGCGGAAATTTCGGTGCGCAAGGCGACGGGATATGGTCTCAAGAGGCAAAGAAGTTGTTGGTCTTGAGGTGTCAGCTTGTGTAGGATCAACATGTTGGTCAAATGCAGGGGAGAAGGAAGTTTCATCAGGTGTGGTGTCCACAGGTTGTGCCATGGTAGAAAAGGCATTCTGTGTTGGGAGTTCATGCAGGAGCAGGGGCCATGTGTATTTTGAATTGTTTGGGAACTGGATTGTAGTGGCTCTGTTCTGGATGATGACTGTGAAATTCTGGGTTGCAGAGATGGTTGTCAGGGAAAGAAGGCGGTGGCTGAGACCTTCAATATAATAAACATCAGTTAGGCCAAGGATAGACTTTTGTCCTTCATCAGAGGTGAAGTAGCAGTCAGTGGTTCCTTTGAATGTTGAGATCTTGGTGGTTCCGTCAGCAAGAGAGACAGGGATGTGGCAGGCTTCAACATCAAAGGTCGCTGAAAACGGGTGTATAATGACATGTGGCACCACTGTCAGGTAGCCAGTTGTCAAGACTTGGTGGTCCAAATCTTTGATGTGTTGATAAGGGGTCTTCAGGGAAGAGTTCTGTTGAGCCTGTGTTGGGTGGAGAGTTTGGTGCTGATGGTAAGAAATCATTGTTGAGCAATGCTCTGTTGATTTCCATCTGAGGAGCATTGACATCAGGCCATGAGGTAACTGCAGATGGGCCATTGAAGGTGCCCTGGAGGTCACAGGTGGCCATGTATGCTTGATGGTGAAAAGCATGGGAGTTAGAAGCAGTTGAGTCAGTAATGAAGTAAGCACGCTGGTTGCGGGGTGCTGCATTTTCATTGTTTGGATTTCTGGGCGGCGGTCCTCCACGGTTGTTCTGGTTAGTTGATGAGCGATTGGCGGTTATGCATCGATTAGCATAGTGGCCAAGTCTACCACAGTTATTGCATACAATATTTGCAGCATTGGATGTGTTAGGGTTTCGTCTCACAGCTGGTGTGTTGTTTGGAGGGCGCCGTTGATTTCCATTGTTTGAAGATATCGGTCTGAGAGGAGGGCGTGAGCCGCGATTCTGTTGTTGAAAAGGGCGAGATTGTTGTGGTGTGCTTCTGCGATCATTGTTGTTATGTTGTCTTGGTGGTGCAGGAGCTTGATTCGGTCCTCGATTGTTTGGTCGATGCGGTGGTCTGTTGTTTGAAGCAGTATACGGTCGCATCATAGAACTGAAGGCTTGTTGCTGGCGTGGTGTGAACACACGCGTTGTGCCTTGGCGAGGTCGAAAGGATTGGTTTGAAAACGGTTGACGTGCAGAATTTGCATGCTGGTTGTAATTGCGTTGATTTTGGGAAGGGAGAGTGAGTCCACGCGAGTCGTCGATGTTCAGCAAATGGCTCTCAAGTTCCGCAAAAGTGGGTAGTTCTTCGTCATTCAACTCAGCTCGACGGATGTCGGCGTCAAAACGGTAGGAAGCAGCATAAAGTGGTGATTGCTGCCGCCACGGATGGTTCGCTTGATAATGTCGGCATCGGTGTTAGGGATACCGGCATGATAGCAGTCGCGTGAGAGTCCGAATGCGATTCAAGTATGATGTCGCAACTTTGTGACCTTGTTTGATCGAGTAGAAGGATTCGCGCGCGCGCTCAATGTGATCTTGTGAGTGGAGCACAATGACGCCTTAGAGTCAGAATGGCAGTTCTGGCATCAGGTGGACAGTCAATGATGTGCTTCTGGCAAGGATCACTGATGTTGGTGAAGATCAGGTTGTAGAGTGCTGTGCCAATGCATGGATGGGAGTAGCTGATTTGCTTTGGCCAGAGGTCAAAGACATTGCGTGTCCATGGAGATATGTTGCAAACAATTCGAAGGTTGTCCATAAAGGCATTGAACTGACGTCGCCGTTGGAGAAGATCACTTGGATAGTTCAGTTTTCAAGGTTTGCAGTCTTGGCGTATTTCAGGAGCGTTCTTGTCAGATCTTCAATCGGAGGATATGTGAAGTCGGTTCTTGTTGATGAAGTCAGGCATCAGGAGAACCTAAGGAATCTGAGGCGGTCCGTTGTCGTCTTCTTGTTCGTCGTCTTGGTCATCGTCGTCGAAGAATGTCTCTTGTCTTGGCGGGTAAGCGAACGTTGGGTGAGTTTCTGAGCGTTTCGTCGGTAACGGAGCGTTTGGTCTTGACGTTGGTGTTTTGGGAACAATTTCGGCAGTTGGAGGCTGGTTTTGTTCTGCTGTGTCGGACAAGGGGGTTTTTGGTGTTAGGATTTGTCCGACTGCACGTGACAGGCGCTGCAAGGGATTCGACGGATTTTCTGTCGGATTTTGTTGCGAAGTGTCAATAAAAGGAGCAGGAGTGTCAGAAATGGGTGAGTTTTCAGGAATTGCTGACGTTTCATGTTCTGTTTCGTCAATTTCGGTAGAACTGTCCGAATTTTCAGGATTGGGGGTTGCAGGTTCGATTCCCGGGTTGTTTTCCGGTAGAAGCGATGATCTGCGTGTTAGAACAACTAATGCATTGTGTTCAAGAGGACATTGTTGTTTTTCCAAATCATATCTAATTACATTGCAATTATCCTCTGTTGCTACATTCACATCATTGTGTCTGTGGCCAGGAGGGATAAGTGAGTTGCAAGTAATAGATTTGGCTGTGCTTTCATTGTCAGAACACAAGGAACTAGACTCACCAGGAATGACATTAAGGAGTAATTCTGGAGTCTTGTTTGTGTATGGGTATTCTGGGTGATTGTGCTGTTGCCAGAAAATGAAAAGCGATTGTGTTTGATCTGATCAGCCGGCTTTTGAGGGCGTCTTGAAGATGTGGCAAGGCCCAAGCGCGGTAGACACTGTCGGATCCACGCTGCGGGTGATAACTTGGATAAGTCTGATAGCAAGATCAAGGGGAACAGTGTGAGGATCATCAACAACATGGTGGACAGGATTTGACTGGCGCCAAAGTTGACTGGGGTTGTTAGGACATGCCCATTGATTTGCTTCATAGTTTGCAGTCATAGGAATGCAAGCTTGAGTCTGAAAAAGGGCTTGAACTGTGGTTGAAGTGTAGGGTTCAACATTGCCATTTCTGTGATCAAAAATGATGGGCAGATTGCCAGAATCATAGATGATAGGGAAGGTGTGTGCTCCTTCCTTTGGAATAGGCAGTTCAACTTGAGATCCAGAGGTGTAGGATGGGTTCTGAGTGTGTACCTTGGAAGATGAGAACATTGGATGGTTCTGGGGTCTGCGGTAGTAACACGCTGGGGATCGATAACATCGAGAGTCTTGACAACACGGAAGAGTAGATACTCATGATCTGGTAGAAAGTCGATCGAGAAGTTGTAGGTGTTGGTAGAAATTGGGATGAAGTGGGACTTGTCCGAGGAATATTGATGGTTTCCATGGGGTGTCGATCTCTTGGAGGTAATTTGGAGATATATCTCGACAAATCACAAAGTTCACTGCTAGGTGGCAGGGTTCATTGCATAGGTAGTGCTGCCATTGAGCTGCTCAGTTGTAGGTAGAGTAGCCATTGGGAAGGCAGAGCAATGGTAGTTGAAGATCATGTCAGCTGGGGTAGGGCTCCAAGAATGATGTTGGTAGGTTGCAAATCTGGGTCATCACCATTGGTGACCTTGGTAGAGAGAGATGCATGGTGTTGGAGGGCAGCTGAGATGAGGGACCTTGCAGCCAGGAGAGCTTCTAGGTGGGATTTCGAGATGGGTCACCAAAGCCGTTCACAAGCGGAGAATAAGTGAAGGCAAATAGTGAGGTTGAGCCAAAGTTTGTAGGATGCTCATTGTAGGATGAGCGTTGGCTGTCTTGTCGCTTGTCGAAGGGGTTGGAAGCAACTTGCTGGTCTTGGAAGAAAGAATGAATGCAGGGACGTCTCTGAAATTACTTCGGTTGGGAAATAAACGCAGTGCTGTCGCAAAGGATGGCACATCTGATGATATCAGAGAGGTCATGGCATGAACTTGAAAGTGGAATCTTGCACTTGAGGGGTAGGTCAGAA